>JAWQFJ010001089.1:144701-159186 GCA_034096865.1 Theodoxus fluviatilis | reverse complement strand
AGGAGGGGTGAATAGAATAGAATAGAATAGAATTCGTGACGTCATTTGCGAGGACAGAGAATGATTTAGATAGATATGTCCTCAGATGTCTTAGGCCGCAAGGCCTTTATCTGATCTTTTGATCAGTACTTATGGCTACTCTCACTCTCTCTCTGTCTCTCTCTCTGACTCTCTCTCTGTCTCTCTCTCTCTCTCTCTCTCTCTCTCTCTCTCTCTCTCTCTCTCTCTCTCCCACCCACCCTCTTACTCTCATTCTCTCTTCCCTTCCTCCCCTTTTCCCAGCTCCCCTCCCCCCCTCTCTCTCACTCTCTCTGTCTCTCTCTCTCTGTCTCTCTCTCTCTGTCTCTCTCTGTCTCTCTCTGTCTCTCTCTGTCTCTCTCTGTCTCTCTCTCTGTCTCTGTCTCTCTCTCTGTCTCTGTCTCTCTCTCTCTCTCTCTCTCTCTCTCTCTCTCTCTCTCTCTCACTCTTACCACATTTGAATATTTTGCCTCAAGGGCTGAATGTAAGTAAGAAAGGCAATACAGTAGTCGCCGCTTATAAAACACGCGGTTAATAAAAACAGCCGTTTTTTAAATACAGTTGGTAAGGTCCGGATTTACTTCGTTACTGATGGACATGTTCAACAAGCAAACGGTTAATAAAAACGCAGCTTATTAAAAACACTTTTGTTCGGTCCCAATGTGTTTTTAATAAGCGGCGACTACTGTACTGCCTAATTCACTACCCTTGTCTCTAAACTCAGACGATTCCAACTGCCTGTTCCGCTTTGACGTAATCTCATGACGTCATCTACGATCTAAGAGAATCGAAGAGACGACAAAGAAAGCAGTATATATAGCAAAGCGCAACCTAGGATCCTCTGACGAGCGTACCTTATCTAACCGATCAAGATAACGCGGGGATAGGGGATAAATCGAGTGTTAAAAAGATAAATCGCCGTTGTGAATAGGGGCCCAGCGAACTAACTGAATGTCGACACAATCACGCGGCACTGTTGTACATTTGCAGTCAACGTAAGATCTGTACGACGATTTGATTCAAGGCCTAGTGCTAATTGTTTTGATGGTCTGGTCTCAGTGTCACAAAAATATGATGATTTAATCAATCCCTGACCCGGAAATGTTGGGGACAACGACCATTTCAGCGTAATGACATCGAGTCAAACCGAGTTATCTTTCCTACTTCAGCAAAACGCTTCGATATATGTTGAACCTCTACCAGCAGGCGCCAAAATGCGATACTACGAAAAGAATATTGACGTTGATGGGTTAGATCCGTATGAAATACCAAACAGTTCATGCTATCATCCATTTTTCTACAATTTACAGTGCAAAATACGAACCACGAGGGTTTATGACAAGGTCGTTATAAATGCTTCACATACCTACAAGTTTACAATGGCACAGTTGGTAGAGCATTGGGCTCTTGGTCATGCATGACCAGGTTCGATTCTACACTGAAACTTTTTTTCGAGGGGTTGTGGGTTCGAACCCACCTGGTTTTTTGTGTTTGTGTGTGTGTGCGTTTTTTCCTCCTCTTTTCTCGGAGGCTGCGGGTTCGAACCCGATCTTCTTTTTTTCTTCTCCAAAACCTGGAGGTTCAGCGCCAGCGGTTTTTATCTCATATTTGGGTTTTTACTGTTTAGGCTGCATGATTTTATTATCACAATGCTGCGCGTAGACGAAGTTCTCGCTTGTCATTTTGCGTTTGGTAAATCGTTAATCTGTTTTTTTACTCACATGCGAAGCAAAACTGAGTCTATGTACTCAGCCGTGTCGTCCGTCCGTCCGTCCGTCCGTCCGGGCGTAAAAAACTTAAACGTTGGATTTTTCTCGGAGACTATTAAGTCTATCAACACCAAATGTGGCATGATGGTGTATGATGACAAGGCCTCAAAAAACATACATAGTGACTTGACCTTGCTTCAAGGTCAAGGTCACAGGAGCCATAAATGTGGTCTCAAAAACAGTCATTTTTAACATTTTCCCAATTTTCTCCCACGTTATTGAGAATGGCGACCTTAGCTACAAGTGGTATATAGGTCAAAGCAAGCCCTATCTTTTGATACCAGTTTGGTTGACCTTGCTTCAAGGTCAAGGTCACAGGAGCTCTTCAAAGTTGGATTGTATACATATTTTGAAGTGACCTTGACCCTGAACTATGGAAGATAACTGTTTCAAACTTAATAATTATGTGGGGCACATGTTATACTTTCATCATGAGACACATTTGTTCACATATCGTCAAGGTCAAGGTCACTTTGACCCTTATGAAATGTGACCAAAATGGGGTAGTGAACCACTAAAAGTGACTATATCTCATGGTAGAAAGTGCCAATAAGCACCATTGTGCTTCCTATGTCTTGAATTAACAGCTTTGTGTTGCATGACCTTGGATGTGACCTTGACCTTGGGTCAAGGTCACATGTATTTTGGTAGGAAAAATGTGTAAAGCATTTCTTTGTGTATGATGGCATTGGTAGGTTTAGTTGTTTGACCTTGACCTTGAATGTCACCTGAAGGTCAAGGTCATATAAAGGTCAAGGTCAACCATGTGAGTCGTATGGGCTTTGCCCTTCTTGTTATTTTCTTTGCTGGATGTTCTGAAGGAAGTAAAATTTCCATAGGCTTGTAAACGTAACTCTCACTTGGCAATGAGGGACAGAAAGAAGCGATCTTCTAGATTGGTTAGAACGGCCGGGTGTTAACAAGGTCACTCGAGGAGTTTGTACATTACTCAGTCGAAACCGTAATCGAGGTAGCGTCAACTGTTGATGTGGCCCATCATGGAAGTTTGAAGTACCTTTAACATACACTGAATGGATTACCGAATAGAAGTTCACAGTCGGCTTCGTCGATTGAGGCCAGTGATGTCATAAGAACATTTTAAAATGTCACATTGTCAGTGCATATTCCATCTTCGTAGCACTGGCACGAGTCGTGACGAACTCCGTGACTCTCAGAAACGGCAACCTTCCACCCCTCGGGGAGGGGCCGCTATTGCGGAGGGCCGCTATTGCGGGATTTTTTTTTTAAACAAAAGTTCTTAGGCCATTTTGATTCTATTGTCCTAAAACGCCTAAAAAAAAACATAATATTTTTGTTACTGTTATTTTCGAAACTTAGAATTTTTTTCGGGTTTTATCAATAACCGGTGAAGCTTTATTTTCTAACTCCATCCCACGTTTGACTCTCAACGGGTGGTCCCTACGCCCTAACTCCAGGGCCCGACGCTGATGTTGGACACAAACGTGACAAAAAGTAACGCGTCCGGGTTTAGGTGAAACTCCCCGGACAGGCTAAGTCAGTCAGGCGAGGTGGCAAGTGCGGCCTAGGCTGAGCGCTATCGGTAAAACCCGAAAAAATTTGTTTTTTTTCTCCAAAAAAGTAACAAATATTTTATGTTTTTTGGGGCGTTTTAAGACAAAAGAATCAAAATGTCCTGAAGAACTTTTGACCAAATAAATCCCGCAATAGCGGCCCCCCGCAATAGAAAAAACCCGAAAAAATGTATGTTTCGAAAAAAAAGTTACTAAAATATTATAGTTTTTTAGGCGTTTTAGGACAAAAGAATCAAAATGGCCTAAGAACTTTTGTTCTAAAAAAATCCCGCAATAGCGGCCCTCCGCAATAGAGAGCCAACCCCCACCCCTCAAGTCGATAGCTTCCATTGCTGCAGCCAATAATCTGGCAATGAAATGTCATTGCAACGGATCCAAAAGGACGATGACACCAAAATAAAGCATTTAACTTGCAGCATTCGTGTGTGTATTCTAGCTTGCGATCATTAGAGAATGGCGTTGTTTACACGTAACTAGCAATTGCCAATAACAATCGAGAACCACGATCACATGGTACTATTATACCATCATGTAGTCTGGAACTATCAAATGGTCTATTAATTCAGTCATGATGTTCTGCTAGCCAGGCCTGACGCTATGAAGTTTTCAGTTCGTTTTGCTTAGTGGCTGAAAGCGATTTCTGAGTGCCGAACGCACACAACGACGTCGTCAATAGATTGACTTCATCAACTTCGTGATTACGGGTAATAAAAACCGCTGGCGCTGAACCTCCAGGTTTTGGCATATTATTTTTTTTAAAGATCGGGTTCGAACCCGCAACCTCTCGAGAAAAGAGGGGGGAAAAAACACACACACACACACAAACACAAAAAAACAGGTCGGGTTGGAAGCTGTGTACGACACTCGAGCGAATGAACCCCAAGGCGACGGGTGAGTGCTGATTTTATATGTATCCTTCTACCTTGTAAATACAGCGGATGTATGATGATTGCTAGGGAAGGAACGGATGAGTGAGTTTGTGTGTTATTTCCAGGGTTCTTTGGTATGGTACGGGTCCCAGAGACACTGGCTGAGGCTCGGAGCGTTGCTGGTGGGGGCCCGGAGCGAAGACGGTTGGCAGGGGCCCTGTGAGCGCTTGCAGCGAGATGGTCAGCGGGGGCCGCTGGAGTGTCTGAAGACTGAGTGTCGGCGGGGGCCGCACGTCAACACCCGTGAGCCCTGGTGTGGGACGGGACAGTTGTGATGTGTTGTGTGTTTGAATACACTCATTTATTACTCTGTGCTGGTGTTTGCGTTTTCTTGTTTATTTTTATTTGTGCGGGCTAGGCTAACCTGAGGCCCGGTTAGCCGGTCCGTAACAGAGACACGGTGGGTCAATTCTTACCCCGAACCCACAGGGGGATTTCCTTAAGAAATATCGTGTTTGCAAGTGGTAACAAATGTTCTGGATATGCTCAAACGTGACAATTTTATGGCAACTATGCAGTTTCCGTAGGAAATATCGAGCTCGAAAGTCATTAGACCAGTGTTCTGTCCAGCGTCTAGCAAGATGTCCTAATGGTGGCCTAGCCTCGCTCGATTCGAAACTTCTGTGGCTTCTGCTACTCCATCTGTCAGTTGTGGGATGTCCTATCCAAGTGGTGTTGCTCTGGCTGTGACCAAGGCATAAGAAACTGGAAAGTGCAGCCTAAGGGAGACAATTGAAATTACTTCCCTTTAGTTGCTGGCCAGAGAAGAAGCTATACAAGGACTTGAAGGAGATATGACGATATGCCAAAGTAGACGAAGTGTGCATGCGAGTCAATTCATATTTATTACAAATGATGGATTCACCTTGATGAATTAGATAGGGCTGGATTTATTTGCTGATTGAGCAATTTTATGACTCAAATCTGCCTTTTTGTTATTTTTACCATGGCATTAAAAACTCATGATTCATGTTAATGTCAATATTTCTATAGATGATGATTCCCTTTAATACAAGGATTTGAAGCATCAGTTTATGAAAATTGTTTCTCGAATATGGGATATTTAACAGGCTCTTAAAAAAGGAGAAAAACTGAATGAGCTACTCTGACCTGGGACTTGGATCTTTAGTGAGCCATTTCTAAGGGACTAATTGGGGTATTCACTTACTTTTTGTTTTGTTTTGCTTGTATTTATGTGCAATTTCTTCAAACTATAAGTTTCAACATTCATTTTAAACTTAAATAATGGGCTGCCAGTACCTATCTAGAGTATTTCTTTTCAGTTTGTCTGGGGTGTGCTTAACCTTCTTGGGTTCATAGCTTATTCTATGCAGACTATATCAATTTGTGTGTCAACTGAAGTTTGACAATGAATGGTAGTCCTGAGTTCAGGTTTGGGATATGTGTGTGTGTGTGTGTGTGTGTGTGTGCGCGCGCACGCGTGCATGCATGTAAAGATTATCTTCAAAACCCCACAATATAACAAACTCTAAATTTGCCCCCCCTCTTTCCAATTTTCAGAGGCTTTTCTCCACAGTTGACTGAATCCAAGACAACAGCAATGCCTGTGTGCACCTACAGGCATCTGCAGCAAGAAGGCCTGGGAGCTGGAACACCCAGAGTACCGAATGCCCAGGCCCGAGATCTGCCTAGCAGAGGTCTACTTCATCCTCTCCTGTTGGAGCAAGGCATTCTAGTAAACTAGAGATTTTGCCTACCGGCAAAAGTATCTCTAGCACTGTTGACATCACGTGATGGAAGGTTTTCGGCCAATTTATGCAAGCGGAGGTCACACGAGAGGCTTGTGAGATAGCCGATGTGCTCCCTGACATACGCCGTTAAAGTAGTTCTAAGACTATTTCGCACAAAACTCTTAACTTACTCTTGTTGAGACAACAAACAAGCGTTTATTCGATACAATAAAATGTTTGTGTTGAAATGGAAACAAGTTTTTACATCTGAATGATTTCTGTAACAAGAAGGGCAAAATAGTATCAGAACGAACTATTTTGGGCGCAAGGCTGTAATGCCAAGGGTCAAGCCTATTACGCATTCATTGCGAACTGTGCCAGAGTCAATACTACTGACTCGGGTTTACAGAATGGGAGCAAGGTTCCTACTGCAAGCCCTCCTTCCACTTCAACACTTTACACAACTATGACAGCTGATGCCAGCTGATGCCAGCTGCAAATGCAGGCAGGACCGACAGTGAGGACTAGGAGAGTGGAGACATTGACAGTGGACACATTTGCTAATGGTGAAGATCAAGACACAATATTGAACTCTACATGTACTGTGTCCTCATGCTCCTCGTCGACCAAGACAACATCAGCACCATCCAAGCGCGACCCCAGGAAACAACATGGCAACAGCTGAACAGCTCGGAACAGCTGTAAGGTGCTAAGGATACAGGGGACCCATCCAGGGATGATGTAGCAGGTGTCAAAGTCACCTCTGAAGAATGTAATTATGTCATTCAGCAGTTGAGGGAATAACTAAGATAAGAAATGAGTGAAACTCCTCAGGCTTATCCTTTCATATGAACACAGCAATGAACTCTAATGTGTGGACACACTTGCTGATAACAGTGAAGACCAAGACGCAGTGTTGAACTTTAATGAGTCCTCAAGCTCCTCTTCCACCAAGACAACCTCAGCCACATCCAATCTTGTCCCAAGGAAGTTACCTCTGAGGAATTTAATTACGTCATTCAGAACATTGATTTGTCACACTCCTCTGACTCCTGTTTTCTTATGGACACGGCAATGAATTCTAATGCACGGACACATTTGCTAACAGTGAAGACCAAGACACTGCGTTTTCCTCTGACAGAGAGATAAATTCTAATGTGTCCTCATGCTCCTCATCACCCAGACAACATCAGCCACATCCAAAGAAACAGAAGAACAGGAGAACATGAAAGGAAAGCAAGTATCAAACACTCCTGTAGAGACTAGAGAGGAAAGCAAGGTAGAGGGACGAAGTGCATCTTCCCTCAGGAATGCTGCTCTGAGGCAAAGTGAAGATGCTACGGGACAGTGAAGATAATAAGAGACGGTGAAGTTGCTAAGAGCCAGTGAAGATACTAGGGGACAGTGAAGATGTTAAGGGACAGTGAAGATGCTAGGGGACAGTGAAGATGTTAAGGGACAGTGAAGATGCTAGGGGACAGTGAAGATGTTAAGGGACAGTGAAGATGCTAAGGGACAGTGAAGATGCTAGGGGACAGTGAAAATAATATGGGACAGTGAAGATGTGAGGATGCTAAGGGGCAGTGAAGATAATAAGGAACAGCGAAGATGTTAAGGGACATTGAAGACAATAAGAGACAGTAAAAATGCAAAGGGACAGTAAAGATAATAAGGGACAGTGAAGATGAGTCAACGCAGATGCTAAGGGACAGTGAAGATGCTAAGGGATAGTGAAGACAATAAGGGACAGTGAAGATAATAAGGGGCAGTGAAAATAATTAGGGGCAGTGAAGATGCTAAGGGACAGTGAGGATAATAAGACACAGTGAAGATAATAAGGGATGGTGAAGACAATAAGGGATAGTGAAGATGGGTAGGGAAGCTGATGACTGCAGATTTGTACCATAATCTGCACATTAATTCCTCAAATCACAACTAATTGTATATGGAAATGTCTGCCATTGACAGCAAAGTGTGGAGTGTAACTCTTTCTAATCATGAAGAAAAAACTTGACTGATAGATGACATCAAGGACAAAACCCCACCCCAACCCAATAAATCAAACTTTCTCTTACTGAAAACATTTTTAAAAACTTAAACAGTGCTCATAGGGAAGATGGGAACAACACGCAGTTTGGTGTTTACCTTCAATTTATTTCTTCCCTTTCCTCCTTTTTTCACCAAAACCATAACTTTTCTTGTGGCCTTAACCACAACTAGACAATCTGATTGGTTGTGAGGAGTCCAGTGCCTGCCTTTTTCAAGCACCCAGCAGTCATGGGATGAGCACACAGACAGGTGACAAGCACCCAGCAGTCATGGGATGAGCACACAGACAGGTGACAAGCACCCAGCAGTCATGGGATGAGCACACAGACAGGTGACAAGCACCCAGCAGTCATGGGATGAGCACACAGACAGGTGACAAGCACCACAAGGAGCCGACAGTATTTGGACATTCCACACAGCCACTCTACACAGAATGCCCCAGCCTGCACTTGCATGGGGCAGACTACAGTCCATGGCAAGGCATGACTGGCCAGTTTGGACAGCTGACCAGGGATCACCATACCAGGTGTGGCCCAACCCCTGAGTGTTGGGATGGATGGGTGGAGTTTTACAGCCCATCAGCCGCTGTAGGCTATGTAAGGCCATTGAGTACGAAAACCACTAGAATAGTTTAGTGTGAGCGCAAATCAATTCAAGATGTCCATAGTTATTAGCCTCTTAGGAATCCCTTAGGGAGAACAGGTGGGTTTATTCTGACCCCCAACCCACAGGGAGCCCTGAGTGTTGAGAAGATGGGACCAAAATGCTTGATGATGGGTGCTCCTCCTCTGAAGACCAACAGCTGTCCCATCTCTCTGGAAGATTCTTGTAGTCTCTCACCAGCATCACTGAGAAGCCCCATGTCTTGTTTCAATGAGGAAAGATACTGCCATCCTGTCTTGCTCATCCAAACAAGCCAGGTCAGATCCAGCCATGGCAGTGCTACACAAGGACAAAGTCCTTCCCTTCACATGACCAGAGGCTCCAGAGACAGCCTGGATGCTGTCATGGTGAGGTGCTGCCTTCCACCGAGTGCTTCCACCAAACACCCAGTCCTCAAGCTTGTGTGTCTCGTGGAAACATCCTGGAGAACAGCTTTCTAAGATTTGTTGAGTCAGCTCTCCAAGTCAGGTTTTCAAGTGCCAAACACAGACTTGGCTGGTGGCTATTTTAGTAGCTGCTGTAATGCTTCAACCTGAAAAACACAAGAAAAAGATCTGCTGTTGTAAACTTGCAACATTATTCATGAAACTTCAGCACAAAAACCTAAAGATGATGGATATCTTCAATACAATTGGAAACTCAGCAAACTTCACAACATTATTTACCAGCAAAATAGTAAAAAATGCAGCAAAGCCCATACGACTCACATGCTTGACCTTGACCTTTATATGACCTTGACCTTCAGGTGACCTTCAAGGTCAAGGTCAAACAACTTAACCTACCAATGACATCATACACAAAGAAATGATTTACACATTTTTCCTACCAAAATACATGTGACCTTGACCCAAGGTCAAGGTCATCCAAGGTCATGCAACACAAAGCTGTTAATTCAAGACATAGGAAGCACAATGGTGCTTATTGGCACTTTCTACCATGAGATATAGTCACTTTTAGTGGTTCACTACCCCATTTTGGTCACATTTCATAAGGGTCAAAGTGACCTTGACCTTGATGATATGTGACCAAATGTGTCTCATGATGAAAGTATAACATGTGCCCCACATAATTATTAAGTTTGAAACAGTTATCTTCCATAGTTCAGGGTCAAGGTCACTTCAAAATATGTATACAATCCAACTTTGAAGAGCTCCTGTGACCTTGACCTTGAAGCAAGGTCAACCAAACTGGTATCAAAAGATAGGGCTTGCTTTGACCTATATACCACTTGTAGCTAAGGTCGCCATTCTCAATAACGTGGGAGAAAATTGGGAAAATGTGAAAAATGACTGTTTTTGAGACCACATTTATGGCTCCTGTGACCTTGACCTTGAAGCAAGGTCAAGTCACTATGTATGTTTTTTGAGGCCTTGTCATCATACACCATCATGCCACATTTGGTGTTGATAGACTTAATAGTCTCCGAGAAAAATCCAACGTTTAAGTTTTTTACGGACGCCCGGACGGACGGACGGACGGACGCCCGGACGGACGGACGGACGACACGGCTCAGTACATAGACTCACTTTTGCTTCCAGCAAAATAGTAAAAAATGCAGCAGATTCTTTCCCCATATCCTTTCCACTACTATGCAAATAAAACATGGTTATTTAGCTGAATGAAGTAATGATATGTTTCTAAAAGGTGATTGCCTGCCTACACATCCATCCCTTTTGTGTCCTCCCCTTTCTCTTTGTCCATCCATTCATCTCTCCTTCCAGCTTTCCATTCACTCACCTGTCCATTCATCCATCCATTCAATCATCTATCCATTTGTCTGTCCCTCCCTCCCTCCCTCCACACCAACCTGTAGAGCAAGGCGCGGCCGGTGTGGAGTCCGATGGCCATATAGCCGCTGTTCTTGGAGAAGGCTGTGGAGAAGGGAATGCGCACTGTCTTGGTGTGGGGCTCTGGGAAGTTGCTGAACACCGTCCGTGACGAGATGTGGGCCTGAAACAAAGTCACTCTCCATGTTGACACCTTGTTCCAGTACACCTACACAAGAGGTGATGCACAGTGGTTGAGAGTGTAGTTTTGTACACATTTCGGCACATCGCACTCACTGTTCCTTGAAAGCTTTCCAATCTGTGTTCCTCTGGGCACACACAAAAGTTTTCGAGTGTCCAGTAGAACCACAGAACTACATAACAGCAGTCCAACAGCCTGTTTGAAGAAGTTTAAGGGGCACATGGCATAGACTTGAAAAAAAAAAGGGTGGATTGTTTTCAAAACTTTTATGAACATAGCATTAATATTTGCTGAGCAATGACTTTTTGTTTAAACACCCGGTTTTTCTATTACCATTAAAGAAAAGGCACTATTCCATTGAAAGTAATCATCACCATTACCAGGGTCTCAACCTTTTTTTGTCTTTCATCCTGAAATCACTTTCCATTTCTGTACCTTCTTCCAAGAAAGCTGAATAAGCAGGTTAAACCGAGTGGTTGAACAAGCATTTGTCATTCAATGTTTGGGGAACGGGGGAGGGGTTAGCAGGTAAACATGACTGGCAAATGTTTCTGTTGATGTCACTAGATTGTATGACATCACTACCTATTGGTTGATTCAACCCTCACATGACTGTCTTGCCAGGAATGAAAAAAAGTGAGCGACCGGTGTTGATTTTTCTGTTGGAGTGGTAAGTAAGCCTAGTAATATTCATGGGGGTTGATGTAGCATTTGATTACCAGGTTGGTGTTGTGCCTGTGTTGGTTTGATCTTCCAGAACAATTTAAAAACTGTTGGATCTGCATGATCTGACCATGTTCTAATGCCACCAGTCCACAACCCCCTCCCCCACCCTCACCCCCTCCAGTTAAGGCATAAGAAATATTTTAGTTGAGGTTATGGTAACCTGACCCACTCTTTTTTTTTCACCTGACCCTAAACTTTTTTCAACCATGAAAAAGAAAGAAAACAAACAGTCCATTTTTTTAATCACCAAAAACCCAACCAAGCAAAAAACCCTTCATGCTGTCCCATCTTCCCTGCCCTATGAGCAATCACGGAATCCACCGTGAACATTTATCAAGTGTTCTCACCCAAAGAAAACTTGATTTATGTTCAATTCAGCCTCTTCTATTTAAAATGCCCATGACTGAGCTGCTGGAGGAGACACTGAAAGCCCAGCAGCCCCTGACTGACCTACTGGAGGAGACACTGAAAGCCCTGCAGCCCCTGACTGAGCTGCTGGAGGAGACACTGAAAGCCCAGCAGCCCCTGACTGAGCTGCTGGAGGAGACACTGAAAGCCCAGCAGCCCCTGACTGAGCTGCTGGAGGAGACACTGAAAGCCCAGCAGCCCCTGACTGAGCTACTGGAGGAGACACTGAAAGCCCAGCAGCCCCTGACTGAGCTGCTGGAGGAGACACTGAAAGCCCAGCAGCCCCTGACTGAGCTACTGGAGGAGACACTGAAAGCCCTGCAGCCCCTGACTGAGCTGCTGGAGGAGACACTGAAAGCCCAGCAGCCCCTGACTGAGCTGCTGGAGGAGACACTGAAAGCCCAGCAGCCCCTGACTGAGCTACTGGAGGAGACACTGAAAGCCCAGCAGCCCCTGACTGAGCTACTGGAGGAGACACTGAAAGCCCAGCAGCCCCTGACTGAGCTACTGGAGGAGACACTGAAAGCCCTGCAGCCCCTGACTGAGCTACTGGAGGAGACACTGAAAGCCCAGCAGCCCCTGACTGAGCTGCTGGAGGAGACACTGAAAGCCCAGCAGCCCCTGACTGAGCTACTGGAGGAGACACTGAAAGCCCAGCAGCCCCTGACTGAGCTGCTGGAGGAGACACTGAAAGCCCTGCAGCCCCTGACTGAGCTACTGGAGGAGACACTGAAAGCCCAGCAGCCCCTGACTGAGCTACTGGAGGAGACACTGAAAGCCCAGCAGCCCCTGACTGAGCTGCTGGAGGAGACACTGAAAGCCCAGCAGCCCCTGACTGAGCTACTGGAGGAGACACTGAAAGCCCAGCAGCCCCTGACTGAGCTACTGGAGGAGACACTGAAAGCCCAGCAGCCCCTGACTGAGCTGCTGGAGGAGACACTGAAAGCCCAGCAGCCCCTGACTGAGCTACTGGAGGAGACACTGAAAGCCCAGCAGCCCCTGACTGAGCTGCTGGAGGAGACACTGAAAGCCCAGCAGCCCCTGACTGAGCTACTGGAGGAGACACTGAAAGCCCAGCAGCCCCTGACTGAGCTGCTGGAGGAGACACTGAAAGCCCAGCAGCAAGGGGATGAGCTGCTGGAGGAGACACTGAAAGCCCAGCAGCCCCTGACTGAGCTGCTGGAGGAGACACTGAAAGCCCAGCAGCCCCTGACTGAGCTACTGGAGGAGACACTGAAAGCCCAGCAGCCCCTGACTGAGCTGCTGGAGGAGACACTGAAAGCCCAGCAGCCCCTGACTGAGCTGCTGGAGGAGACACTGAAAGCCCAGCAGCCCCTGACTGAGCTGCTGGAGGAGACACTGAAAGCCCAGCAGCCCCTGACTGAGCTGCTGGAGGAGACACTGAAAGCCCAGCAGCCCCTGACTGAGCTGCTGGAGGAGACACTGAAAGCCCCTGACTGAGCTGCTGGAGGAGACACTGAAAGCCCAGCAGCCCCTGACTGAGCTGCTGGAGGAGACACTGAAAGCCCAGCAGCCCCTGACTGAGCTACTGGAGGAGACACTGAAAGCCGCAGCCCTGACTGAGCTGCTGGAGGAGACACTGAAAGCCCAGCAGCCCCTGACTGAGCTGCTGGAGGAGACACTGAAAGCCCAGCAGCCCCTGACTGAGCTACTGGAGGAGACACTGAAAGCCCAGCAGCCCCTGACTGAGCTGCTGGAGGAGACACTGAAAGCCCAGCAGCCCCTGACTGAGCTGCTGGAGGAGACACTGAAAGCCCAGCAGCCCCTGACTGAGCTGCTGGAGGAGACACTGAAAGCCCAGCAGCCCCTGACTGAGCTGCTGGAGGAGACACTGAAAGCCCAGCAGCCCCTGACTGAGCTGCTGGAGGAGACACTGAAAGCCCCTGACTGAGCTACTGGAGGAGACACTGAAAGCCCAGCAGCCCTTGGATGAGCTGCTGGAGGAGACACTGAAAGCCCAGCAGCCCCTGACTGAGCTGCTGGAGGAGACACTGAAAGCCCAGCAGCCCCTGACTGAGCTGCTGGAGGAGACACTGAAAGCCCAGCAGCCCCTGACTGAGCTGCTGGAGGAGACACTGAAAGCCCAGCAGCCCCTGACTGAGCTGCTGGAGGAGACACTGAAAGCCCAGCAGCCCCTGACTGAGCTGCTGGAGGAGACACTGAAAGCCCAGCAGCCCCTGACTGAGCTGCTGGAGGAGACACTGAAAGCCCAGCAGCCCCTGACTGAGCTGCTGGAGGAGACACTGAAAGCCCAGCAGCCCCTGACTGAGCTGCTGGAGGAGACACTGAAAGCCCAGCAGCCCCTGACTGAGCTGCTGGAGGAGACACTGAAAGCCCAGCAGCCCCTGACTGAGCTGCTGGAGGAGACACTGAAAGCCCAGCAGCCCCTGACTGAGCTGCTGGAGGAGACACTGAAAGCCCGCAGCCCTGACTGAGCTGCTGGAGGAGACACTGAAAGCCCAGCAGCCCCTGACTGAGCTGCTGGAGGAGACACTGAAAGCCCAGCAGCCCCTGACTGAGCTACTGGAGGAGACACTGAAAGCCCTGCAGCCCCTGACTGAGCTACTGGAGGAGACACTGAAAGCCCAGCAGCCCCTGACTGAGCTGCTGGAGGAGACACTGAAAGCCCAGCAGCCCCTGACTGAGCTGCTGGAGGAGACACTGAAAGCCCAGCAGCCCCTGACTGAGCT
>JAWQFJ010001089.1:120000-144695 GCA_034096865.1 Theodoxus fluviatilis | reverse complement strand
CCTGACTGAGCTACTGGGACAGCCCCTGACTGAGCTACTGGAGCAGTCCCTGACTGAGCTTCTGGGGCAGCCCCTGACTGAGCTACTGGGACAGCCCCTGACTGAGCTACTGGAGCAGCCTCTGACTGAGCTACTGGAGCAGCCCCTGACTGAACTACTGGAGTTGGCCCCGATAGCCTAGCAGGCCAGGGGTACTATGTTCACGTGAACCCGATTGACTTGTCGTGTCAGAACGTGTTTGTCAATCTGCCATTTCTTCCCCATACTTTGAGAATTGCACGTCGGTGGACTATTCGAAACCTTGCGTGCTTTGCACTGTTTTATTTCTTGATTTTTTTGTGTTTCCTTGTGGCAGTTACATGAATGGAGTGATGTTTAAGCCTCTGTGTCAACTCACCATGCTTTCTTTTGTTTCCTCCACCGCAGGTTTGGCTAAGGCTTGTCGTTTCAACTCGGCAATCTGAAAGAAGACATGAAAATGCGGGTAACACATTACAAAGAGGCAAAGTAGTGTGCTTTTATTTAGCGATTTTCCACCCATTGGCTGCTCAAACCGGCACACTCTTACCCCCTACTCATCGAGTTACTTTCATCATTTGCTCCAACACAATCTCAGCTTCTCAGGGAGCATGCGGCCAGGCTGTGGATGAACGCAACTAGGTTATATTGAACACATTTCCAGTTCACCCCTCGCAGGCACTCGGTTTTACTCCTGGGTGGGGAGAAGCGATGCGAGTAAAGCACCCTGTTCAAAATTGCAACTCTGGAATCAGGGCAGCATCGAACGCCGAACCCACTAGCCGCAGGTGACTGCAGGTCAAACGTTTACACCACGAGGCCACATAACCTCCCAAGACTAACCAGTTCCTGGCAGCCCCATAACCAGCAGTCTCCCCTCCTGCAGGAGTGCATGGTCAGCTCCTGAACCTCTACTCTCCTATTGAAAGCCTGTCTTTAGACAGGCGGATGAAGGCGAGCAAACTTTGGCGTTTTATTATGTGCGAGGCGCAGTCCTGTGGTTCAATCCCTGGCACGGGAGAAATCTTGCTATTTGCTATTACCCAATCGGCGGCTCTCCCGTGTCGTCACTATGTGTTGTGACCCGTGTGCGCGGGAATGAGCATGAATGCACGAGATGAATATCTATGATGCACGTTCCCCTCTGTGTGACTGTGAGAGTGTTGGTTCAAGGTCTATGACGTGCCAAAAATAAAAGGAATCGTCCTAAAAGAAGCTTCCCGAACCTTCCATTATGTTTACAAAATAACTTTGTTTGGTTCAGGTACAGCCATCAAAGGAGATTCTTCATTTAAGACACGCTCGTTGAAAACGTAGGGCATCTGTATAGAATGAAAAGCAATGTATCATATGAATAGCGAGCAATAATGAACCCGCCTTAATAAACCATTTAAAACATTATTGGGTAAGGAAAACGTTGTTAAAACCATTCTGTATACTGTCAAACACTTTGAAATTATTTTTTTAATCAGTAATGATGTCGTTGTGTAGTTCACAGCCACCCAATACAATTATTCTCTGACCGTAGAAGTAATATAATCTTCTTTCTCAAAACTCTCTCTCTCTCTCTCTCTCTCTCTCTCTCTCTCTCTCTCTCTCTCTCTCTCTCTCTCTCTCTCATGGCACACGGCATTCTTAATGACATGTACATTGAAGATGCTGCGTTTGTGCCCAACGGCCAGGGTTTCCAGCTGACTAAATGTGCCTCGACATATGAATGCATCGTATTTTAAAAGTTCCAGGAGACACAATATATGAAAGTGACACATTGTTACTCAAACCATTCCATTAAAGTATTTTTGAAATACATGAAGGCAAAATAATTCTTCAATGGTTTTGAGATGTTCTTCTTGGACGTACGAAAGATAATGACCATTGGCCATCGCCATTCATTCGTTAAACATAAAGTCTTCAAAAAAGATTAGTAAACTAAATCAGCGTTTGGGATAATGGGACGGTAAACGCTCTGAGTTCTGAATAAGGTTAATAAGCCAATAGATACAACAATTATATTTATCTTAACCATTCTTCATTTGCCACTCTAGTTCCTGACATGTTTAACCATCACAGATAAGGCGGTTAAGGTGAAGAAACTTAGCGCGTGGCGGCAAAGCTCAGTTCTGAAAAAAAAAGACACTGAATGGATTGACAAGAGGAAGCAGATGTGCTCTGCTGTTAGAGCCTGCTCAAGACTGCCAGACACTTGCCATCAACAGACCATCTCAGAATAGCCACACGGATACGGACGGAAAGCCTGCACAGAACCTTAATTTCCTCCTGGCTAAGACAGATGCCTCTGAAGGGAACACGTTTCACACAAAATATACGGGTTTTTGTCAGCCATGATGTTTTGCCACGTGCATACGAGCATTACAGCGACGTATCCAGAAAGGGGAAGCTTAAAGTGAAATGCTGCTCATGGTTACCATGTCTTATCTTTGAAACCTGTTGGCAAGTAAAGCTGGAATAGGGAGTCACATACCATGGCAAGTGTGATGCCCTGTGGCCACACAAAACACAAATGAAATCGACAGCGGATTTTTCAATCACTTCATCAAGCACTTGGCTAAGTCTCGCTTGGTTTTCTACTTGACCAATAATGTGCAGAGTTCACAACATTATATAGATTTGCTTTACTCGCCCCCCCCCCCCCCATCCCCCCACCCCCCACCCCCACCCCCCACCAGCAGCCCCCACCCCCATCCCCCCGTGGGTTGAGGGTAGGAGCAGACCCATCGCGTCTCCCTACGTGATTCGTAACTTGTGATAGTGGAATCGAGACGACTCGCTTGAACTCTGACCTTCTCTAGTGACTTTCGTGATCAATGACCTTATATAGCCACCCCCGTAAAGCCTACTCAATCCAATCCGATCTTAACTCGCTCTAAAAGTAAGTAAACTGGTTAGATGTCAATGATAGATATTACTACTATACTACTACAAAATATGTCTTCCACTAATGCGTTGCTCTTTTACACTCGGAATAGAAAACCCCTCTATTCAGATTCCTAGAGACAGTAAAGGTCTACTAGGTGTCACAGAGAAGGTTGATGGATGGATAAATGAACAGATAGGCGGATAGATGGATGAAGGGATGGAAGATATCATTAACAATAATTATATCCACGGATTGTTTTTAAATGCCATCATGGACGGACGGACGGATGGATGGATGGATGGATGGATGGATGGATGGGTGGTTGGTTGGTGGATGGATGTCGGATAGATGGACGGACGGACGGATGGATGAATGGGGAACCGACGGACGGACGGACGGATGGATGGATGGAAAGATGGATGGATGAGTGCATTTCTTCAGTGTGGGTTGAGGCTGTACGCTCTATCAGGCGTCGTCCGCTATGTAGGATCCTTGACTCCCCCAAATTACTGCCTTTGGCTGGCATACAAACAAGTCAGCACCCTATCTCCCTAGTCAGTAGCTGGCCTCGATTAGCGCAGGGAGAAGCGATGTCTCTTCTTACTCCCGACCCCAGTGGGAGATGGTTCACTGGGAGAGCAGAGAACCCTGAGCTCAACAACTAACTGGTACGGATTGTCTATCGTCCTTGAAAATCATCCAGTGCCGGGTTTTTTTCCCCCTACTCCGCCTTCATTTGCTTATACAGACGTGATAACACTCACTTTTTCTTTTGTCTTCACTCACCGTTGACGACCTCTGTTCCAAGATTACTTTGGCAACAGCACAAGCTCCAGGTTTTGGCTGAAGCAGTATCAGGTGCTCGAAATCCTTCACTACGAAAACTTTGGGCAAAGAAGTGGGTTTCCTCACTGCAACATGGACAGGCAAACCGAACATCCCAAGGCAGAAGGAGCACCTATCGCCTGCAGCGACAGTGAAGAATAGCGCCTCGCAGCGATGTTGGCAGGTGTTCCTGTCAAGTCAAGACGTGGCGCATTTGCAGGGGATAGAAGGGTGCAAAAACCCTCGGGGTTGTTATAACGTTTGTGCAAGGACCATGTCGATAGATCAACTTACGAGAGGTCATCTGAATTCATCAAGTAAAGACACGGAACATTTGCAGTGGATGGAGTGATATGTAAAAACTCTCAGGGTTGCATGGAAAGTTTGTGCAAGGACCACGTAGTCGGTGGAGCAACATACGAGAGGTCGCCTGATTTCTTCCAAAGCATTTGAGATATAATAATAATAATATAATAATAATTGAAACTTTGTAGCGCGAAATCGACACCATCGATGCCGTCAACAGTAACATTAAAAAAGTATTTATTTACAAAGTCTTACAGTACAGAAAAAAAGAAGAAAGAAAATAAATCGCTACCCATCCCCCGCCGCCCCCCCCCCCCTTTCCTCCACTATCCCCCCACTCCCACCACACACGAGCACACACAAAAAAGTATATATAGCCATCACACTAAGAAACCTGAATATATGAAACAGCTTCACAGCCTCCATTTTACACGAATATCAATATTACCCGTATCCTATAAGTTCACTCCATTTATCAGTTAAACTTGTCAACATTTTCTCTGTTTTTCTGCAACAATACGCTCAACCATAATTGTTCTGGGCAAACAGAAAGGGAAACCAACAATGTTTGGAAGCAAATTGTTTATTCTCTGAAGATTAATATGCCTTTTAGCATGTATAATTATAGACTAAATATTTCTATTTTCATACAATTTTTCTAAAAGTACATTAAGATGTGTAAAAAAAATTTGCAGCAATTTTCTTTGATGACATCAGTCATTTTTGCTTGTAGGGATCTGCTGTACTCGCACTCATAAAAGATGAGTTCTATCGTTCAGCTTCTGTCTGGTAGATTAGCATAGTTTGCTCTAAGTGAGCTTCATCTTATAAAGGAGACTGTTGACTGGCAGAATACGGTCAAATGTAACTTGGAAACAGGGACGAATGAACTCTTGATTTTCTCTCTCTCTCTCTCTCTCTCTCTCTCTCTCTCTCTCTCTCTCTCTCTCAGAGTACACATCTTAGCAGTGGCGGTGTGACGTAGACCCACATACAAGCTAGTGCAGCGTGAGGAGCTGATTGTGTGCAACGGCCATCAGGCTGCTAGCTAAATGATACTAGATTTTAAAAATGGACGTGTCAATCACCCTCAAAATTAATCATGTCATATGAAGGTAGGGAAATCCCTAAGTATTCCAGTCATGATTTGTGGTTTATAAATATAGGTTGTCAAAAATTCATTGTGAAATCTCTACAAGATATTCGTGATTCTTGGTGTGTACATGGGAATCCAATTTAAATATCCATTGTCTACGAATAGCTCGTGACCAATAGTATGCCTCTACACATTAATTACACACTATAACAGATGTCTAGCCTAAATCTCCAACAGTCAAAAAACGAAATACCCGCCGTTAGTCCACCAACCGTCCAATATATAAAACATATTTTGTCAAAACTAGTATAAACAATATCGGTCTCGACTATACAAGCTGTCATGTGAACTCCTCCGTAGCCTTTCAACCTTCATGGAATGAGGGAATTATTTTGTATAAAATAGGTCAGCAGTGATGGAAGCCAGATTTTCTCCTCACATGTCAAGTTTTCCTGAATTTATGTTTTGTTATTTTAGAATAAACCCTCTCGAGAATTCCATACACATGGGGCAGTAGTTCGTTTACTCCAGAAAGAGGGAGCTAACTCTCTGAAGACGTGGAAACCCTGGCACGCGTTCAGGATGGACTCGTGACGTACCGTTGTCCAAATTTAGTCGTTCAGGATGACCGTGCGCCGTCACGTTTTGCCACTCTCGCTCACTGATTTGTACTGTTTTGCCACTCTCGCTCACTGATTTGTACTGTTTTGCCACTCTCGCTCACTGATTTGTACTGTTTTGCCACTCTCGCTCACTGATTGACTGTTTTGCCACTCTCGCTCACTGATTTGTACTGTTTTGCCACTCTCGCTCACTGATTGACTGTTTTGCCACTCTCGCTCACTGTTTTACCGTTTTGCCACTCTCGCTCACTGATTGACTGTTTTGCCACTCTCGCTCACTGATTGACTGTTTGCCACTCTCGCTCACTGATTGACTGTTTTGCCACTCTCGCTCACTGATTTGTACTGTTTTGCCACTCTCGCTCACTGATTTGTACTGT
The DNA here is from genome assembly GCA_034096865.1 of Theodoxus fluviatilis. Taxonomy (NCBI): domain Eukaryota; kingdom Metazoa; phylum Mollusca; class Gastropoda; order Cycloneritida; family Neritidae; genus Theodoxus; species Theodoxus fluviatilis. Next base: position 138,569 of record JAWQFJ010001089.1, on the reverse strand, counting down.
TTTGCCACTCTCGCTCACTGATTGACTGTTTTGCCACTCTCGCTCACTGATTTACTGTTTTGCCACTCTCGCTCACTGATTTGTACTGTTTTGCCACTCTCGCTCACTGATTGACTGTTTTGCCACTCTCGCTCACTGATTGACTGTTTTGCCACTCTCGCTCACTGATTTACTGTTTTGCCACTCTCGCTCACTGATTGACTGTTTTGCCACTCTCGCTCACTGATTTGTACTGTTTTGCCACTCTCGCTCACTGTTTTACCGTTTTGCCACTCTCGCTCACTGATTGGCTGTTTTGCCACTCTCGCTCACTGATTGACTGTTTTGCCACTCTCGCTCACTGATTGACTGTTTTGCCACTCTCGCTCACTGATTTGTACTGTTTTGACACTCTCGCTCACTGATTTGTACTGTTTTGCCACTCTCGCTCACTGATTGACTGTTTTGCCACTCTCGCTCACTGATTTGTACTGTTTTGCCACTCTCGCTCACTGATTGACTGTTTTGCCACTCTCGCTCACTGATTGACTGTTTTGCCACTCTCGCTCACTGATTTGTACTGTTTTGCCACTCTCGCTCACTGTTTTACCATTTTGCCACTCTCGCTCACTGATTGACTGTTTTGCCACTCTCGCTCACTGATTGACTGTTTTGCCACTCTCGCTCACTGATTGACTGTTTTGCCACTCTCGCTCACTGATTTGTACTGTTTTGCCACTCTCGCTCACTGATTTGTACTGTTTTGCCACTCTCGCTCACTGATTGACTGTTTTGCCAGTCTCGCTCACTGATTTACTGTTTTGCCACTCTCGCTCACTGATTGACTGTTTTGCCACTCTTGCTCACTGATTTGTACTGTTTTGCCACTCTCGCTCACTGTTTTACCGTTTTGCCACTCTCGCTCACTGATTGGCTGTTTTGCCACTCTCGCTCACTGATTGACTGTTTTGCCACTCTCGCTCACTGATTGACTGTTTTGCCACTCTCGCTCACTGATTTGTACTGTTTTGCCACTCTCGCTCACTGATTTGTACTGTTTTGCCACTCTCGCTCACTGATTGACTGTTTTGCCAGTCTCGCTCACTGATTTACTGTTTTGCCACTCTCGCTCACTGATTGACTGTTTTGCCACTCTTGCTCACTGATTTGTACTGTTTTGCCACTCTCGCTCACTGTTTTACCGTTTTGCCACTCTCGCTCACTGATTGGCTGTTTTGCCACTCTCGCTCACTGATTGACTGTTTTGCCACTCTCGCTCACTGATTGACTGTTTTGCCACTCTCGCTCACTGATTTGTACTGTTTTGCCACTCTCGCTCACTGATTTGTACTGTTCTGCCACTCTCGCTCACTGATTTACTGTTTTGCCACTCTCGCTCACTGATTTGTACTGTTTTGCCACTCTCGCTCACTGATTGACTGTTTTGCCACTCTCGCTCACTGATTGACTGTTTTGCCACTCTCGCTCACTGATTTACTGTTTTGCCACACTCGCTCACTGATTGACTGTTTTGCCACTCTCGCTCACTGATTTGTACTGTTTTGCCACTCTCGCTCACTGATTTACCGTTTTGCCACTCTCGCTCACTGATTGGCTGTTTTGCCACTCTCGCTCACTGATTGACTGTTTTGCCACTCTCGCTCACTGATTGACTGTTTTGCCACTCTCGCTCACTGATTGACTGTTTTGCCACTCTCGCTCACTGATTGGCTGTTTTGCTACTCTCGTCCACGATTTGGCTGTTTTGCCACTCTCGCTCATTGATGATCTGTTTTGCCACTCTCGTTAACTGATTGGCTGTTTTGCCACTCTCGTTCCACTGATTGGCTGTTTTGCCACTCTTGTTCCACTGATTGGCTGTTTTGCCACTTTCGCTCACTAATTTGATATTTTGCCACTCTCGCTCACTGATGGGCTGTTCTGCCACTCTCGCTCACTGATTTGCTGTTTTGCCTCTGTCGTCTACTAATTGGCTGTTTTGCCACTCTCGCTCACTGATGGGTTGTTCTGCCATTCTCGCTCACTGATGGGCTGTTCTGCCACTCTCGCTCACTGATTGGCTATTTTGCCACTCTCGCTCACTGATTGGCTGTTTTGCCACTATTGTTCACTGATTGGCTGTTTTACACTCTCGCTAACTGATTGGCTGTTTTGCCACTCTCGCTCACTGATTGGCTGTTTTGCCACTCTCGCAAACTGATTGGCTGTTTTGCAACTCTCGCGAACTGATTGGCTGTTCTGCCACTCTCGCTCACTGATTGGCTGTTTTGCCACTCTCGCTCACTGATGGGTTGTTCTGCCATTCTCGCTCACTGATGGGCTGTTCTGCCACTCTCGCTCACTGATTGGCTATTTTGCCACTCTCGCTCACTGATTGGCTGTTTTGCCACTATTGTTCACTGATTGGCTGTTTTACACTCTCGCTAACTGATTGGCTGTTTTGCCACTCTCGCTCACTGATTGGCTGTTTTGCCACTATTGTTCACTGATTGGCTGTTTTACACTCTCGCTAACTGATTGGCTGTTTTGCCATTCTCGCTCACTGATTGGCTGTTTTGCCACTCTCGCAAACTGATTGGCTGTTTTGCCACTCTCGCAAACTGATTGGCTGTTTTGCAACTCTCGCGAACTGATTGGCTGTTCTGCCACTCTCGCTCACTGATTGGCTGTTTTGCCATTCTCGCTCACTGATTGGCTGTTTTGCCACTCTCGCTCACTGATTGGCTGTTTTGCCATTCTCGCTCACTGATTGGCTGTTTTGCCACTCTCGCTCACTAATTGACTGTTTTGCCACTCTAGCTCACTGATTGAATGTTTTGCCACTCTCACTTACTGATTGGCTGTTTTGCCACTCTCGCTCACTGATTGGCTGTTTTGCCACTCTCGCTCACTGATTGAATGTTTTGCCATTCTCGCTTACTGATTGGCTGTTTTGCCACTCTAGCTCACTGATTGGCTGTTTTGCCACTCTCGCTCACTGATTGAATGTTTTGCCATTCTCGCTCACTGATTGGCTGTTTTGCCACTCTAGCTCACTGATTGAATGTTTTGCCACTCTCACTTACTGATTGGCTGTTTTGCCATTCTCGCTCACTGATTGGCTGTTTTGCCACTCTCACTCACTGACTCGTGTGCGTCTTGCTCATGTACCGTTCCGTACCGCTCAGTAGCGTCTATTTTGAACGCGCCATGACAACGTATTCGACGTCGAGATCAATATGACCGCTGTCGCGCGCAAGACCACGTTTGTCGTGTCATTGTCTCGCGCCCACGGGGAGTGCAACTTGCTCAGACTCGTTGGTTACCCTTCTCTTCCTTCTAGTTTAATTCGAGGCCTGACGCCAGCCCTCACCTCTTTCTCTCTCTCTCTCTCTCTCTCTCTCTCTCTCTCTCTCTCTGTGAGTGTGTGTGTGTGTGTGTGTGTGTGTGTGTGTGTGTGTGTGTGTGTGTGTGTGTGTGTGTGTGTGTGTGTGTGTGTGTGTGTGTCTCTTTGTTTGTGTGTCTTTGTGTGTGTGTGTGTATGTTTGTGTGTGTGTGTGTGTGTGTGTTTGTGTGTATGAGTGTGTGTGTGTGCGTGCGTGTTTGTGTGTGTGTGTGTGTGTGTGTGTGTGTGTGTGTGTGTGATTGTGTGTCTTTGTGTGTGTGTATGTTTGTGTGTGTGTGTGTGTGTGTGTTTGTGTGTGTATGTGTGTGTGTGTGTATGTGTGTGTGTGTGTGTGTTTGTGTGTGTGTGTGTGTTTGTGTGTGTGTGTTTGTGTGTCTGTGTGTGTGTGTGTGTATGTGTGTGTGTGTGTGTGTTTGTGTGTGTGTGTGTGTGTTTGTGTGTGTGTGTTTGTGTGTGTGTATGTGTGTGTGTGTTTGTGTCCATGGTACAATGAAGATGTGCATATGGCAAAGATCGCCAGAAGAATCGCTGAGAGGCGGTGGAGGAAATCTCATCTCACAGTAGACAGAGATTTATTCATTCAAGAAAAAAAGTATTTAAGAAAGCTAAAAGTGATTTCTTTCAGGCCCAGATTCATGACAAATTAAAAAAAACCAAGGGCTCTGTCACATCTGCTTTCGTGCCTTTTAAGCACCCACAACGCTCCCCCAAATGTTCCAACAGCACCTGGAAAAAAACCTGGCAAAGACTTTCGGCGATTTCTTAGAAGACAAGATTAATAAAATACGGAAACAAATATCACCTTCGTGCTTGGGACAGGACTCAGCAGGTAAACCTAACTGCTACCTCCGAGTCATGAGTGTGTTTCCCTTGTTTCCGCCAGAGGAACTGCGCAAAACTGTCACGCAGATAAAACCCACCACCTGCGATCTAGACTGTGTCCCCACCCATCTACTTATTTCTTGTTTAGATGTCCTTATGCCACTGATTACTGACATAGTAAATCATTCCCTCAAAAGTGGCCAATTTTCTGATGCTCTCAAGAAAGCAATAATCAGGCCTCTTGTGAAGAAATCTGGTGCTGATGCAAGCGACCTTACAAACTATCGAGCNNNCTGGAGGAGACACTGAAAGCCCAGCAGCCCCTGACTGAGCTACTGGAGGAGACACTGAAAGCCCTGCAGCAAGGGGATGAGCTGCTGGAGGAGACACTGAAAGCCCTGCAGCCCCTGACTGAGCTGCTGGAGGAGACACTGAAAGCCCAGCAGCCCCTGACTGAGCTGCTGGAGGAGACACTGAAAGCCCTGCAGCCCCTGACTGAGCTGCTGGAGGAGACACTGAAAGCCCAGCAGCCCCTGACTGAGCTGCTGGAGGAGACACTGAAAGCCCAGCAGCCCCTGACTGAGCTGCTGGAGGAGACACTGAAAGCCCAGCAGCCCCTGACTGAGCTACTGGAGGAGACACTGAAAGCCCCTGACTGAGCTGCTGGAGGAGACACTGAAAGCCCAGCAGCCCCTGACTGAGCTGCTGGAGGAGACACTGAAAGCCCAGCAGCCCCTGACTGAGCTACTGGAGGAGACACTGAAAGCCCAGCAGCCCCTGACTGAGCTACTGGAGGAGACACTGAAAGCCCTGCAGCCCCTGACTGAGCTACTGGAGGAGACACTGAAAGCCCAGCAGCCCCTGACTGAGCTGCTGGAGGAGACACTGAAAGCCCAGCAGCCCCTGACTGAGCTGCTGGAGGAGACACTGAAAGCCCAGCAGCAACGGGATGAGCTGCTGGAGGAGACACTGAAAGCCCAGCAGCCCCTGACTGAGCTGCTGGAGGAGACACTGAAAGCCCAGCAGCCCCTGACTGAGCTACTGGAGGAGACACTGAAAGCCCAGCAGCCCCTGACTGAGCTGCTGGAGGAGACACTGAAAGCCCAGCAGCAAGGGGATTCAGCTGATGAGGGGACATCCAGCAGCTCTGGCCATATGTTACTCTTGTTCTAATTCACGCTTCACTGGCAACCGACAAAGACACCAACACAGGATAAACTGTCATGTACCACCACTATCTCTATTCCCTGTAGAGTTATCCAGTTCAAAACTAACTACAGGCTGCACCAGCTCATCTCACTACAGAGAATTTTCACCACCCTCACAGGTAACACTATCTCCATCCCCTGTAGAGTTTTCCAGTTCAAAACTAACGGCTGCATCAGCTTATCTCATTCCATTGTATTTTCACCACCCTCACAGGTAACACTATCTCCATCCCCTGTACAGTTATCCAGTTCAAAACTATGGGCTGCACCAGCTTATCTCATTCCATAGTATTTTCACCACCCTCACAGGTAACCAGATTTACTCCTGGGTAGCTATGCAGAGGTCACACAGGACTACTCACCAGCCTGATGGCATTCTCAGCGTAGTTGGAGGTCATGGCCAGTATCTCAGAGGAGGGGTTGAAGGTCAGGCCGGTCACCTGGTAGCGAAGGTTGAGGAAGACCTTGGAGGGCTTCGGAGTCTTGGAGGCCATGCACTGCCCCACCTCATACAGGTTGACTGCCGCCCGACTGGACCTGGCGACACAGAGGGAGAGATGAGGATGGGGAATGCAAGAAGACACGGAGTGAAAGTCTTCAACGTGAACTAATACTGGACCACAGAGGTGCTATGATCACCAGCATCATCAATTTTCATCAAATTATGCAAAAAAAATTATTTTCCCAAGATGAAAAGTCAATAAATTACTATTTCTGATGCTTTTGGGTCTTTGAGGAATACTGCCTCCATAATGTTGGTGAAGTTTGTCATTTATAATCTCAAGAAATACCAACTTATCATATAGGCTGGTTGTACAAGTGATATGATTACATAAAATCAGATTACAAACAAACAAAACATACAGTCACTTATCTCACTATTCATTAAAAAATTATTCCAAAAACCAGCAGCTCCAGATCCCTGTCAGACAGAACCAATTTCAAGCAAGAAATGTCAGTTTCTGCTTCATAATTCATTCTTATTTTCATAACAAATAAGCATAAGTTGTGTCAAGCACATGTTTCTGACATTTAACCTGCAGTTTCAGCAATTTCAAATAACCCAGACAGATAAGATTTTAGTCAATTGAAACATGTCCTCCAAAAATATCCCTCCCATCATTTGTGAAATAAAATGTGGAGAGTGAATATGACTCCATCAGGTTGTCTTCAAATGTCTAATCATTTTCATGTTAACTCTTCATTTTTCCTGTTTTGTAGGCTTACCTCGGCCGACCAGCTATCTGTTCAGTAGGCCTAACTCAGCTTAGGGAGGGTGCATCCATTTCATGTGAGTTTCCCATCAAAGTTGGGTCCCAACATAGGAATGGTCACCTCTAGAGCAAGTCTAATCAGGAATTTCCATCTGAGATTGTCTTACCATTTTTTAATCATAGTTTCCCCTGAGAGAGTTGGACGGGAGCATTTGTCTCCAGACAGCTGCACTCACAAAGTGCATCTCTGAATTCTAGCAGCCTCTCTTAGTTTCGCCTCTGAACAGCAAAGGGTTAACAAAACAAAAATATCAAACTGCCTCCATACTTTTAGCAAAGTGAACTAGCATGTATGTATCACAACTCTCAGGAAAGATGCACCAGCCAAGCAGGCAAGACATACATGTACATTGAATCACAGCTACAAGCCTTTCAAGCTTCAGTCTTGATTCATTTTATTTAAAGATACAGACAAAACAATTTTCTCCTTTCCAATTTTCTTCTCCTTGGCAATGAGAATGACAGAGGGAACAGAGCTCTTGTCTATGATATACCCTGAACTCCACAGCAGCAATGTACACTCACATGATCCATCTCTTCACTGTTCACTGACTTCACTGATCACTGACTTCACTTATCATTGACTTCACTGATCACTGACTGCACAGCACTCACCCAGTGGCCAGATAGTTGCCGTCAGGAGACACTGCCAGGGAAAGGCCAGTCAGACAGCCGTCATCAAGGAAACGGTGGATGCAGCTCCTCCTCTCCATGTCAAAGACGTATACCTCCCCGTCCGCTGTTAACACAACACACTCACTTACTCCAGCGTTCCAAACACAATGACTCCAGCGTTCCAAACACAATGACTCCAGCATCCCACATACAATGACTCCTGTGTTCCACACACAATGACTCCAGCGTTCCACACACAATGACTCCAGCGTTCCAAACACAATGACTCCAGCATCCCACATACAATGACTCCTGTGTTCCACACACAATGACTCCAGCGTTCCACACACAATGACTCCAGCGTTCCACACACAATGACTCCAGCGTTCCACACACAATGACTCCAGCGTTCCACACACAATGACTCCAGCATTCCACACACAATGACTCCAGCGTTCCACACACACAATGACTCCAGCATTTCACTCTCACTGACTCCAATGTTCCACTCTCACTGACTCCAATGTTCCACTCTCACTGACTCCAGCGTTCCACACACAATGACTCCAGCATTCCACACACAATGACTCCAGTGTTTCACACACACTGACTCCAGCATTCCACTCTTACTGACTCCAGTGTTCCAAACATACAATGACTCCAGCGATCCACACACACTGACTCCAGCATTCCACTCACACTGACTCCAGCATTCCACTCTCACTGACTCCAGCGTTCCACACATACAATGACTCCAGCGTTCCACTCTCACTGACTCCAGCGTTCCACACACACTGACTCCAGCGTTCCACACACACTGACTCCAGCATTCCACTCTCACTGACTCCAGCGTTCCACACATACAATGACTCCAGCGTTCCACACATACAATGACTCCAGCGTTCCACTCTCACTGACTCCAGCGTTCCACACATACAATGACTCCAGCGTTCCACACATACAATGACTCCAGCGTTCCACTCTCACTGACTCCAGCGTTCCACACACACTGACTCCAGCATTCCACTCTCACTGACTTCAGCGTTCCACTCTCACTGACTCCAGCGTTCCACACACATTGACTCCAGCGTTCCACTCTCACTGACTCCAGCATTCCACTCGCACTGACTCCAGCGTTCCACACGTACAATGACTCCAGCGTTCCACACATACAATGACTCCAGCGTTCCACACACAATGACTCCAGCGTTCCCCTCTCACTGACTCCAGCGTTCCACTCTCACTGACTCCAGCATTCCACTCTGACTCCAGCGTTCCACACACAATGACTCCAGCGTTCCACTCTCACTGACTCCAGCATTCCACTCTCACTGATTCCAGCGTTTCACACACAATGACTCCAGCGTTCCACTCTCACTGACTCCAGCGTTCCACTCTCACTGACTCCAGCGTTCCACACACACTATGACTCCAGCATTTCACTCTCACTGACTCCAGGGTTCCACTCTCACTGACTCCAGCGTTCCACACACAATGACTCCAGCGTTCCACTCTCACTGACTCCAGCGTTCCACACACTATGACTCCAGCATTCCACTCTCACTGACTCCAGCGTTCCACACACACTGACTCCAGCGTTCCTTCACTGACTCCAGCGTTCCACACACAATGACTCCAGCATTCCACACATACAATGACTCCAGCGTTCCACACATACAATGACTCCAGCGTTCCACTCTCACTGACTCCAGCGTTCCACACACACTGACTCCAGCGTTCCACACACAATGACTCCAGCGTTCCACTCTCACTGACTCCAGCGTTCCACACACACTGACTCCAGCGTTCCACTCTCACTGACTCCAGCGTTCCACTCTCACTGACTCCAGCGTTCCACTCTCACTGACTCCAGCGTTCCACTCTCACTGACTCCAGCGTTCCACTCTCACTGACTCCAGCATTCCAAACACAATGACTCCAGCGTTCCACACATACAATGACTCCAGCGTTCCACACACACAAATACTCCAGCATTCCACACACTGACTCCACCATTCCACACACACTAACTCCAGTTATCAGTCGTTGATTGAAAGTTCCATCAAAATGATGCAGAACTGTTTCTGGTCATACAAAATGGGAAAAATCTTTTTCAAAACTATTGAATAGAAATGCCGGTACACTGATACTATTTCAAACATACATAGGTATGAAACTAGACATACAACTTTTCCTGACTATAAATATTATAAATGAGTATCATCTTCAAATGCATCAAGATATTTTAGCAAAACTGCCCCACAGAAACAATATTGATTGATCAAGATGCCCAGTGATCAGGGGTTAAAGTGTAAAGCGGTTTGAGCACGGATCAATGGTGGAAAGTCGCTATAAAAAATCACACCTTTACCTTTACCTTTTTATTTTAGTATAAATTTATTTGAAAGAAATTAATAATCCTAAGTCCTCCCTATCCAGGGATTAAACCGCAGCACTGCGCCTTGCACATAATCAAATGCCAAAGCTTGCTCGCCTACATCCGTCTAACTAAGGACAGGGTCTCAAAAGGCAAGTAGAGGTTGAGGAGCTGACTTTGCACTCATGCAAGGGGGGAGACTACTGGAGCTGGGGCTGTAGATCACCAGCTCCTGGCAGCCCCAAATCCAGCAGTCTCCCCTCTTGCATGAGTGCACAGTCAGCTCCTCAACCTCTACTCACCCATTGAAACTCTGTCTTTAGATGGGTGGATGTAGACAAGCAAGCTTGGGCGTTTGATTACGTGCGAGGCGCAGTGCCGTGCTTCAGTCCCTGGGATGGGAGAAAAATGGATTATTAATTTCTTGCAACTCCCTATCAGCTGCTACTCTGTGTTGTTACTACAAGTTGTAACCCTGCGTGTCCGTGAATAAGAATGAATGTACAAGGCGAACATCTATGATGCACCTTTATGACTGCCTGAGTTTTGGTTAAATGTCCATGACGTGACAACAAAAGAAAAATTCTTCTTAAAAGAAGCTTCCTCGACACCATGTAAACTATTGTTATGTAATTTTATTATTAACCTCCTAAGTTGGTTCCACTCTGTCAACAGCAATCATCCCAGTACTTACAACCGTGGGAAAACATGCGGCTGCCGTCTGGAGAGAAAGCCACTGTTTCCACCTCTCCATTCATCTTCACCGTGTCGATCCACTGCTTGGACTGCATGCAAAAAAAAGCAAACTTTACTGCATGTTCCACTTAAATAAACAACAACAACAACAAATCCATCCATCCCATGAACCCCCCTTCTCCCCAAAATACACCAAAGCTGGATTATGACCATTACCACCAGATTATATCTAGACTCGATGTTGCAGCCACCAAACTCAAATTACTTTATCTCTCATCACAAAAGAATACCTCTTATGACTAAGCATCACCATTATACTTATAATTCCTGAGAACATTACTTTAACTTCAAGCTGGACGATCAATAAGGCAGAAGAACTTTTGGGACAAGCTGACCTCAGATCAGTCAGGCACTAGCTGCCCTATCCTCTCATTTGGAACCGTGGTCATGGATTCCGAAGGCCTGCTCCACAGCTCTGCCAGTCACAGCCCTCAACAGCCAAGGGTGCCACTGGGTGTCTGTCTGACTCATAATGACTTGTGCTTTTACAAAACATCTCATTCATTTGCTACAAAATGCTGCCATAGAACCCAATGCAATGCCTTGCCTTCTGTGAGAAGATGTGCATGTTTCCATAGGAACCGGGGAAAACCATGGTTTGCCCATCAGGAGACATGTGAAGACGTTTCATGTTGGTTTCCTCCATTGCTGCGAAAATAGATTGTTTACATGTGCAATGATGAAGAGGTTATTAGAGAATTTCAATTAGTCGATCAGACAACAAATTAAATCAAAGGATAAATTCTGAAAATTGAAAGACTTATTTTATCATGTTCACACTTTTCCACAGATCTTGATTAAAGTATGAGCAGAGAATATGTACAGAGCATTCCTATGGCTAAGTGACTCTTTATTAGAAACAGAAATACAACAGTTGCAACTGAAGTCCTGGCACATAAACTGGGTTGCATTGCATAGACTGGAAAGCTCGCATTGCATAGGAGCATAGGACGGTGTTAACACATGTCAACATTTGACTGCCTTTTTATCTGTGTTCATCATACTGGCACAAGCTGACAGCGGCCTATGCCTTGCAATATCTGACAAGACACTAGCATAGGCAACAGGCTTCTGATATCTTTACAATAATTAAACTTCTCATTTGTGGGAAGAGCTTTGGAGAAAGGAAGAGCATTGGAAAAACACACAAATTACTCTTATGTCATAAGGCTGCTCAAATGCAAGGCTCCCCAATGCTCATCCCCTTGTCTTGTCATAAAGCTCCCTGTGGGCATGACACTGAGTGACTGACCCAGTCTCACAGTCAGGAAATGACATCCATCAGCTGACTGACTGATCTGGACAGTGAAGTCACACACCAGTTCCTCCCACTCCTGCACTACTCACATTTAAGGCAGGGCACTTCCAGGATCTTGCCAGCATTGAGGTCAAAGACCTTGAAGTTCCGATGTCTGGAGCCCATGACGATCTCGTTGCCATCGGTGGTGAAGTGTGCGGAGTAGATGGGATACTTGTCAATGAAGAGACTGGTCAGGCAGGGGTTACGCTTGCCGTCTACCTGTAAGCACAAGGACGCTCTTTACTCAGACCACGTCCACACCTCAAGCAAGATGCCAGGAAGAGGTAGAGTTGATGGGCAATATCTGTACAGATGGTAAAGCTTTAGGTATGGGTTTTAAATGTATTGGTTTTAATGCTAGGGGTATGGTAATTTATCACTGGTTGGATGAGGCTTGACTTGCACACATAACAGTCACTGATTTCATACGCGCTGTCTCTTTCTCTCAAAACCAGAAGAAAAGGTCATGAGGAAGCAATTAATAATGATTTAATCAAATAATGACAAACTATAATATATTCCTGTAAAAATCAAGCATGCACAAGAAGAGTAGTTAGTACTAGGCCAGCCCTAATTAACGAATGGTAAAGCTTATCTTCAGTTCCACGTGGGTGACTTATCTCGTGAGTCTCTTGGAAGCGCTCTCCAAATGTTCGTCGATGAAACAACGTTCCTATAACACGAGTTTACTAACTTTCAATTTCAGAATTTTCCAGGGGAAGGTAGGTTCACAGTTACCCCTGAAGGTATAGCGGCGACAGCAGCGCTGGTGGGAACATGTCTCTAGTCCCAACAGAAGGGGTGACGACAACAGCGTTGATGGGTCAGGCACCTCTGAGATGAGTTGGAGGGAATACTCTGTCTCAGCAGGGACTTTGGGGCAAGCCTTGTGCTCTGCTTGCGTGGTCAGTCCGAAGTGAAGAGGATAACGATTCTCGTTGCTTTTCATGAACCTCAACGCTGAGTGGGCGAGCCACTCATGTCGTGACACGCCGCAGTGACCTGTTGACTCCACCCACAGTTTGGGAGGCAGCTGCAGCCTCAAACTAACTTGTTGTTGAACTTCCCATAATTAACTACTCCCTGGGGGACTAATGTTCTAGCGTCTCCAACAGGCCGGTGGCAGGACGCTTCGTTGATGTCTGACACGCCATGCTGTCTGCACCTGCGTGTAGGTCTCTGGATAATAATAGCTGCCTTCTCCATTCCTTCCCTTCCAGTGACCCTAACTTCAAAGTGGCTTTGTTCACAGATGGGCCTGGATAACAATCGCTGCCTTCTCTATTCATTCCCTTGATCCGCTTGGCTGAACTCACAGATGGGGGACCATCACACAGGGGAAACATTATTATTAAGAAAAAAACACTTCTGGTATGACATGATTCAACTAATACTACAAAGTAACAAATAAAGTTACAGCTTTTTTTCTGGTCTTATCGTATCATACACTCATTCATATGCATCCATGCACAAATTCAACATATAATCTCTGGTCCAAGTGACCTTATTTTGGGGGCAAGAAAGGTCACCATATACAGGAAAACCACATTTTGACAAATATAGCTTTAAAGTTTGAGAAAGATTACACTTGCAAAACAGGATCCTGGACGTTACGCCCCTTTTGCCTGAATGCCCCATGCCTGGATTAGCCAGGCACAGGGNNNGATGAAGTGAGAGGTTGAATACTACACGCATTGGAAGCACTGTGTAAGTCTGATCTGCCTCTGTGAGAATAAGCAGGAAGCTGTCAAGCGCATTTTATGGCCCTAGTGTGTCAACTACGGAAAATATGCCAATGCGAAGTGATTTTCCTTTTTCATCAGTGAAGTGAGGCAAAACACCATTAAGCAAGACTTGCATAACGTGCAAATGCAAGCAAAGGAACGAAAGGGGTTCCTAGTGACGTCTGCAGACATTCTTGTCATTTCAAGTGTAAGAGGGTGAGAATGGGATGTACAGACCTGTCCAAATATCTGTAGTTCAACGCATTATCTCCTATCTCTTCCCATTCTTGTGTGCGTGGATTGTAACTGCAGAGATACGTGAGAAGGCGTGTTTTTCCTCAAGCTCTGTTGCTGCCTTAGAAATATATGTTGTCCACTCAGACTCTCTCATCTGGCACTATCTTTGTCTTCGACTTCTTTTGCGGTGCTTGAGAGCACGTCGAATTTTACAGTTCATTCATCTAATGGACCATGTACTGTCTGTAATAGTGAATATAAACCTAGTGTTTATCCTTATCAATCATCACATATATGGCAACCAACCTGCTCTCCACTAATTGTAAACGGTATTATTAAAAGAAAACGATGAATAAGTACCTGATTTAATTGGCACCGTAAATATTTCACTCGCCATTCATTTATACACGAATCTCTTTTGGATTTCATTCATTGTCGCATAATGTACTTTTTCTAATGCGCTTTCCAAAGGAGAGAAGTTTGTCATATGTGACTGTTGATTTAAGACTCAAACAGTTGTTAGAACCTGTTGTTTCAGCACAATTTTGCCTTAATTGGGAACCACAGGTCTCAGCTTTTAGTTAGAAATTCCGTCTGCTCTCGCGGAAGTCCGCGCAGAGGCTATTTAAAGCCAGAGCAGGACGGAGGCCACAGAGGCCATGGGGAGGTCATCCCAGCAGGCAGTAGCCATGTACTGCGCTGTCTGTTACCATGAATAAAGACGGAGAAATGTGATGCCACGTCTTCTTGTCTGCTGATTCCTTGGAGGGAGTGAAGGGAGAGAGACAAGTACACCGTCTCTACACTCCCTGCCTGCTCGAGCCATGCCACAACCCGGCAACACAGCACCATGCTTCACAAGCCTAGCCATAGCCTGCAAAATCAATGTAACAAACCCACAAACATCAATTCCACCGTAAACTTACGAAAAGGATAGTTGTGTTTCGGAAAGTAGCAATATGATATTGGAATCATGATGGCACTTGTATTCATACTAAGAACCTCTTATAAACATTTGATATCGTATTTACATTAAGATTCGGCATTTGTGCTGTACAGAAAATGTGACTTTGACGTTTAGACCAAATTTATAAAAGCGTTGAAGCTTCTCTCACGCTAAACTGCATTTGGAAGTGTGTGTATGCACAGGTGTAAAGCTGTCTTTGCCATGCAAGGGAAGACTGGGCATTTGATTAGAAATAATGGTGTGTGACTGAACGAAAGCGTTTGTTTGCTTTTGAACTTTGAGGAACATTTGTCATTCCTTTGTCCAAAATAGAAGAGTTTTACACGATATTTCTTAAGTGTGAAACAGAAATAAAGTGATGAAATGTCCTCATAATTATTTGATGCACAATGAAGAAAATGTTGGGCTCTAGCTTGGTTCATATTTTGGCACAAAATTTAATGTGAAGATAGATTGGTCTAGGAATCATTTCGTGTTTTTCAAGGTCTTGGACGTTGTATTGTGTTCTTGTTGTTGTTATGTGCGTTTGGGCACAATGATAATGAACACATGTGTTTCTCTCGACTGTCGATCCGGTCAAGGGAGGCCACTCTTGTTTATTGTTGATTGCAGAGCTGTAGAGGCTCACTGTCTGTATCTCCCTTCTTTTCACAATTAAGGATAATGTACACAAGCATGCATTACTGAGACAGGAAAAGGATGGCTATAGTTTGAGCTTGTATTTGAAATCGATGACTAGCTTCCTTTCAAAGTACCATGCATTATCAATACAGGTCAAGTATTTTGTTGAGAAAGGGAGGATTATGCTCAAGCTGTAATATATTGATTTTTTTTTAAATATGCCTTAAGGTATATATTTATGGTTATAGCAAATACATGCTGATTGAGGTATATGTTGAATATGGGGATGTCAGACACATGCAGTAATACATTGGTGAACATGTTACGTGTTCATGGGTTATTCCTGGTGGCATATGTCCTTTGTGGTCCAGACTTCACAGGAGATTACAGAAGTTGTGTTAGAGATTACTAAGAATGCAGGGTTAGTATAGAGTAGTTTGGTCATTCCTGAGAGTGATTGGTCACAAGTTTTTCACACAGTCCACTGTCCTCCTCTAAATTTGAGATTTGGCTTGGACATTCTTTCACTGCGTCTGAGAGAGGGTGCCTCAGAAACAGGCAGGCTGCTAGGCTCTCTCTTTGTCCAGGGGATCTGCTGGAAGTTGGGGTTGTAGATGGTGCAGCAGATGCACGTTCTTCTTCTTCTTCTTCTTCTTCTTCTTCTTCTTCTTCTTCTTCTTCTTCTTCTTCCTTCTTCTTCCTTCTTCTTCTTCTTCTTCTTCTTCTTCTTCTTCGTCTTCTTCTTCTTCTTCTTCGTCTTCTTCTTCTTCTTCTTCTTCTTCTTCTTCTTCTTCTTCTTCTTCTTCTTCTTCTTCTTCTTCTTCTTCTTCTTCTTCTTCTTCTTCTTCTTCTTCTTCTTCTTCTTCTTCTTCTTCAGGTTGGTTGCATAGTTCAGGAGCAGGACGCAGGTGTCTTCGGTTCCTTTCAATCTTCTGTCCTTCTGACTCGATGATGTAGCTTCGAGGTCTGTCTGCACATTGGAGGATGCGGCCAACACGGTCCAAGCCTTGGGAGGTTTCAATCCTCACAGTTTGGTCAGGAGCAAGGGGTGTAAGAGTCTTGGAGCCCTTGTCATAATACTCCTTCTGTTTGGAGTACTGGGCAGATAGCTTCTCCTTGACGTTGGTGACAGTGGTTGGTTGGAGGAGCTTGGGTGAGATGGGAAGGTTTGTTCGAGTGCGTCTGGAGAGCAGACGTTGAGCAGAGCAGCCGAGGGAGCGACTTGGCACATTCCTGGCATGGAGTAGTGCAAGAAAGAAATCAGTGTGATCCCTATGGCACTTTTCCAGGAGATGTTTCGCACTTCGAACAGCCCTTTCTGCAAGGCTGTCACGACTCAATGTAAAATATTTCATGTTTTGTGTCTTTAAGAAATTTGTTGCGACCGAGTGGGTTACAACTATAGTTGCTTTAAAGTATTTTGTTTGTTTTTTACAGTTTAGCATAATGCTTTTCTTGCTATGTACGTTGCCTGTTTGGTATTTTCATTTTTGATAATTAACTAAATAGTCTGGGATCCTTGCGAACGTGCTGCACGACTGTTCTGGCAATCTCCAAGCGTTTAGTATCTTTTGCATGCTTTCTGTTTGTACATCACAGATACAATTAATGACTTTTTTTTCTCTCATTGGTTTGACATGTGATAAATGATTTTCTTCATTTTCTCGTGCCTTGTTTGTAGTTACCCTTTTTAAGAGGGTTAACATCCTGGGTGCCCTATTGGCACAGCCACTCACCGCTCCGGGTGGTAGGGTTAGTATCCGTAGTTTTTGCTTTCCTTCTGTATCATTCGTTTTACTTTGCATGCCTCATATTTCCTGTGTTGCAAACGTGTGTGAAATGACTGTTCCTTTTTTGTTTTGTTTTTCAGATCCTTGCATGGAATTTTGTGGGTGGGTGAGGACTGGTTGTTTCCTTGCCCAGTCGTGGGTGTTTGTGACTAGATTGAGAATGTGCACAGTTTTGTATTGGTAATTGTTTCAATTGACTGTTTTGTGTTAAACCCTTTTGTTATTCATTTATATCATCTTGCGTGTTCTGTTACGTTACCGTCTTTCCTTAAGTTAACCCAGGAGTTGGAAGTTCCTTCAACGGTATACGGTCGAGAGTTGCCTACAAGCCGCCACCACCACCCAGCAACTCTTGACAAAGGCCATTGGACTGAGGATAGTTAGGACTGTTTGTCACATGGGAGAACTGCCATTATGGCGTAAACTGTGCAAACTCGTGGGACTTGGATTGCATGGCGTTGTCTGTGAGCAGTGTGGCTGGTATACCATGTATGGAGAAATGTCTCTTCAGCTTGTCAATGACACTTCGTGATGTTGTGTCTGGGAATTTGTTGACGTCATACAAGCCAGAGTAGGCGTCAGCTGTGACCAGGTAGTTGCTACCATTCCTTGTGAAGATGTCAGCTGCCACAGTTTGATAGGGTAGGTAAGAGGCGTCACGAGGAAGGAGAGGTTCTTTTGTTTATCTGCAGTAGCATACCAGGACTTGCTGGAGAGTCTTTAAGTAAAAGTGGCAATGATCTCATTCGCCTACAGATTTGTTCAAAAGTTGGATGGAAAAAACACAAATGGGTCACATAATCTGTTCGTCTTGGATGGTAGTGATAGCTTTCTCTAGCCAGACTGCACAAGTTGATAAAAATGAAAAAGAGGATACTTGGGACTGTGGTTGTACTTCAACAAGCAGACAGGCATACAGGCAAACACGACAACCATTAATCTTTAAAACCCAGCTATTCCAAGTGAAACATACACGTTTGTCTGTGCACAAAGTTTTTATTTGAAGAAGAATGCTGTATGCTACGCAGGCATACGCCATGGAGAATGATGTCCGTCGAATGAAGACTTAACCATCGCTGGCGAGACCGACATACAGCGGATCATTAGTCTGCAATTGAAAAGGGGAGTATGAATGACCGATGAACAGTTCAGTTATCACATAGCAATACGGTACTGATTACATATACTACATCTGCACATATCTGCGTTCACATTCATTACATTTTTACAAGTGTTTACAGTAGTTTTGTGGCAAAGTGCCAATACGATGGACGACAAAATAGCGACGAATATACGTAACTTAATTTAAATAGTTACAGGTTGAATGAAGAGGCACTGGTGGCGGAGGAGGAGAAGCAGGAGGAGATGGTACGAGAAAGAGAAGAATGAGCATGAGAGGAGCATGAGGAGGAGCATGAACAGCAGTAGGAGGAAGAGAATATACTGGGTTGGAATGGAATGTTATATTCCTTCCGACAACTCCTCAAAATGTC
>JAWQFJ010001089.1:95000-110000 GCA_034096865.1 Theodoxus fluviatilis | reverse complement strand
ATCGTCTCTGTCTCTGTCGTCATCGTCGTCGTTGTCGTCGTCATCGTCGTCGTTGTCGTCGTCGTCGTCGTCGTCCTCCTCCTCCTCGTCCTCCTCGTCGTCGTCGTCGTCGTCCTCCTCCTCCTCCTCCTCCTCCTCCTCCTCCTGGATGGATGATGGATGGATGGATGGATGGATGGATGGATGGATGGATGGATGGATGGATGGATGGATGGATGGATGGATGGATGGATGGATGGATGGATGGATGGATGGATGGATGGATGGATGGATGGATGGAGTTTAACGTCCTATGAGGCTTTTTAGGCTATGTAAGATCATTGATAGAAAGTTATTATAGTTGGTGGAAATAACAGCAAGTCAAGTCATACTGGCCCTTGTCATTCGCCTCTTGCCAAACGCGTAGTCGCGATGGGTCAATGTTTATCCGCCACCCACAGGGGGAAAGTAAAGAGAAGGTGCATTGCAGAGCAGTGGAGTGGAGTGGAGTGGAGTGGAGTGGGATGGAGTGGAGTGGTGCGGGGTGGGGTGATGTGGGGTGGGGTGGTGTTTGGTGGAGTGGAGTGGAGTGGGGTGGAGTGGAGTGGTGTGATGTGGTGTAGTGTGGAGTGGAGTGGAGTGGAGTGGAGTGGAGTGGAGTGGAGTGGAGCGGCGTGGAGTGGAATGGAGTGGAGTGGGGTGGAGTGGGATGGGGTGGAGTGGAGTGTTGTGGAGCGGAGTGAAGTGTTGTGGTGTGGAGTGGAGTGGAGTGGGGTGGAGTGGAGTGGAGTGGAGTGGAGTGGAGTAGAGTGGAGTGGAGTGGAGTGAAGCGAAGCGTAGTGGAGTGGAATGGAGTGGTGTAGGGTGGAGTGGGATGGGGTGGAGTGGGGTGGAGTGGAGTGGGGTGGAGTGAAGTGGTGTGATGTTGAGTGGAGTGGAGTGGTGTCGAGTGGAGTGGAGTGGAGTGGGGTAGAGTGGGGTGGAGTGGAGTGGAGTGGAGCGGAGCGGAGTGGAGTGGAGTGGGGTGGTGTGAAGTGGAGTGGAGTGGAGTGGAGTGGAGTGGAGTGGAGTGGAGTGGAGTGGAGTGGAGTGGAGTGGAGTGGGGTGGAGTGGAGTGGAGTGGAGTGGAGTGGAGTGGAGTGGAGTGGAGTGGAGGGGAGGGGAGGGGAGTGGAGTGGAGTGGAGTGGAGTGGAGTGGAGTGGAGTGGAGTGGAGTGGAGTGGAGTGGAGCGGAGTGGAGCGGAGCGGAGTGGAGTGGAGTGGATAAGTGAAATACAGTGCAGTGAAAAGAAGTCAAAAGAAATGAAGAAAAAATAACGTAATGAAAAGAAACAGAACGGAACAAAAAGAAATGGAGCTGATTTTAAACGGGGCTAAGTTTGAAGAAGAAAAAGAAAAGAACCGAACGTTATTGACATGATTTAAATCTCTAACCCTAACCCTAACACTAACCCTAACCCTAACACTAACACAAACCCTAACTCTAACCCTAATCCAGGCACTGGGCATTCAGGCAAAAGGGGCGTAACGTCCTGCTACCGTGTGTGTGTGTGTTTATACGCGCGTGCTTGCGTGTGTGTGTGTGTATGTGTGTGTGTGTGTGCGCGTTGTGTGTGCGAATGTGTGGTGTGTGCGTGCGTGTATGTGCGTATGTGGGTGTGTGTCTGAGTATGTGTGGTGTGTGCGTGCGTGTATGTGCGTATGTGGGTGTGTGTCTGAGTATGTGTGGTGTGAGCGTGCGTGTATGTGCGTATGTGGGTGTTTGTATGAGTGTGTATCTGAGTGTACATGTATGTGTACGTGTGTGTATCTATGTGTATGTGTGAGTGAGTGTGTGTGTATGTGTGTGTACCCTACATGTGTGTGTAAGTGTGTGTATTTGTGTGTATATGTGTATGTGTATTTGTGTGTGACTGAGTGTGCGTGCGTTTTTCTGAGCGTGTGCATATGAGTGTGTATGTGTGTGTGATATTTCTTTGCGTGTATGTGCACACATGTGTGTATACGCGGGTGCATCAATATGCATATGTACGTGCGTACATGTACATGCGTATATTTGTGAAAATGCGTATGTGTGTTTGTTTGTGATAATGTGTGTTTGTGTATGTGCGCGTGCGTACGTGTGAGTGTTTGGTTGTGTGTGTGTGTGTGACCATGCGTGCCTGCGTAATTGTATGTGTGTGACTGTAATGAAATGAATGTATGTATATATGGTTGTGTGTGTATAATTTTAGTGAGTGCAAGCGTATGTGTACATTCCTGTGTATTTGTGAATGTGCGTGTTAGTGTTAGCTAATGTGTGTGTGTGTGCGTGTGTGTTTGCGCGTGCGTGCGTGCGTACGTGTGTGGGTGTGGATTTGCGTAGGTGTGTGCGTGTGCGCGCGCGCGCGTGTGCGTGTGCGTGTGCGTGTGCGTGTGTGTGTGTGTGTGTGTGTGTGTGAGAGAGAGAGAGAGAGAGAGAGAGAGAGAGAGAGAGAGAGGGAGAGAGAGAGCGAGCGTGTGTGCTCTCGTGTGTATGTATATATTAGATATCAAATATTGAATCACTGCAAGACGGAAATAAAACGATAACGCCCTAACTCGCAGGTCAAAATGGGAAAACAACACAAAGAAACGAGGACGCACAACTTCATTCAGTTTCAAAATCTCTCAAATTGTTGCATGAATTGCGTAAGTAGTTTGTGTGTGTGTCAAAGTGTGATCACTCTTGAAGCCTGGACTTGGAGATTAATTAGTCCAACCCGGATGCCTTTCTCCCTGCATCTTTCCCGTGGCCACTTTCACGCCTCTGTACTCAGGCTGGGTGAGGCGCGTGAAGTCCACCTGTGCCAGCACTGTGTGTTGCTGTGTCTGCTGCATTATTAAATCAGTTTGCTCGCTAGCAACATGGCGCATGCGTAGACTGTAAGCTGGGCAGCTTGTAGCGGTCAAAATAGTAACCCGTGAAAAACAGTACCCGGAAGTCATCGCAGAGTTATCTGCGAGGGATTTTCTGAAAATTCAACTCTAAAAAGAGACGGCACCCGCCACTCCGCCTGACTGACTTGGCACGCCCGGGGAGTTATGCTAAGATCCGGCCGCGTAAATATATCTGCGTTTTGTGACAAACGTCTTTCTCGGCGGTACTGTACTCCATGCACCTTAACGGTGCGCGTGATTCGGGTGTAATCTTAAGCTAAACGACGTTTATTGGCGCTGCTGAAATGGTCGAAGTCGGAAACATTCGGAACGTCGTTTAGCTTAAGATTACACCCGAATCACGCGCACCGTTAAGGTGCATGGAGTACAGTACCGCCGAGCAAGACGTTTGTCACAAAACGCAGATATATTTACGCGGCCGGATCTTAGCATAACTCTCCGGGCGTGCCAAGTCAGTCAACGGTCGCGTTTTATAAAACCAGACTACAAACAGACTACAGGGAGGTGACTCCCATATTATTTCCGGCAGGGGAGACGGCTTTACAGGGGGAAAAACTTTTTTGAACGCTACATCATGTGTTAAACTACACAAATGCACCAAAACCTCGTAAAGCAACTAATGCGTCGTTTGTCGGAATATATTCCATGCGAAGAACAGGTGCAGGAGCGGTAAATCGCATAAAGAGAGAGTCGAGCAGATAACTCTGCGATGACTTCCGGGTACTGTTTTTCACGGATTACTATTTTGACCGCTACACAGCTTGTTCGGGTCTCCAACCTCCTGCGCAGGGACAGTGCACTCCCGCTGCAAGCCGGGAAGGCTGGTAGATTAAGGGAAAGATTTGGCGGGACTTGGTGGAGAGTAGGACGGCAAAACGTAGGTCAGAGTAGATTTATGTTGCAAGTAGTAAGTTGAAAGGCAGGGTAAGTTTGTACTTGGTTGTGTAGGGGGGAGAGAGAAGTTGACGATACTCTAACCATGACATTTTATCACTTCCGTGTGCTTCCTGGCAAACGTCAACGAAAAGACCTTAAAATATAGCTTGATTTATAGAGCAGGCAGGCAAAGACACATTTGCTTCGCATTTGGCGTCTCCTATAATTTGTACTGTCTGTCTCACTGTGTCTTTCTGTGTCTCTCTGTGTCTTTTTCTGTTCTTGTCTGTCTCATCCTCTGTCTGTCTCTGTGTCTCTGTGTCTCTGTCTATCTCTGTCTCTGTCTCTCTGTCTCTCTCTCTCTCTCTCTCTCTCTCTCTCTCTCTCTCTCAGACAATACCTTTGTTTATTTTCTTGTTTTATCAAGGGCTGGATGTAAGATAGGCAGTTATGCCTAATTCATGTATTTCCCTTGAAAAATAAAGTTTAATCAATCAATCAATCTACGCCAACAGGGCTGCATAATCAGATTAACGCTCTAATACGCGCATCAGAAACTCTCCGTCTCCCTGTAAACACTGATAAGACTAATGTGATGATTTTCAGACGAGGCGGTCACTTAGTTGATGGGGAGAGATGGTATCTAAATCAAACGAGACTTGAAGCTGTCAACAGGTTCAAGTACTTGGCTGTACTTTTACTACCAAGCTATCGAGAAATGCCTCTGTAGAAGAAGCTGCCATTAAAGGCAAAGAAAAAACTATTTGTATCATGAAAACAATGTGGTCGTTGCACAGCATGAACCCTAACGTATTCTTTAGACTTTTCGACTCGCAGGTTTCTCTCACATTATGATTTGTTGCTGAATTGTGGAGCCCTTAAAAGCAAGATTTCATTGAGAAGGCATTTGACCTTGCCTGCAAAGAAATCTCGGGTTTAGACTATAGAGCATCAAATTATTTTGCATATGGAGAGCTAGGTATAGATACCCATTCTTTGTGAATAGCATAATGAAAACGGTAACATACTGGCTCAGGTTGTCCAAAATGTCAACGCTGAGACTACCGAGCCAAACTTACATGATGCTATAAAACTCACAAATTCCAGAGAATAATAATTGGCCGTGCATTATGAAAGATTGCAAATTCGGTTACTCATATGTACGGCTGAATGGTGGAGTGCCGATTGTGAGACGCTTTCTAAAGCAACTGAGGCAAAGACTATACGACTGCTATCCGCAGCTGAGAGATGAGAATAATAGTACCAGTGAAAGATTGCTTACGCTACTGTACATCTAGAGACATATCTGGTCAAAAAAAAGATTTCGACATCATTAACATGACAACATTCAGGGATGCATTCATCCGTTTTTGATTAGGAATCAATAATTTTAAAAAACAATCGACGTTACAGACTAAATGAACTTGGAAATCTTACCAGTCAAATCTGCAACATATTCGAAGGTATATTGCACGTTATGTACACCCAAATAAAAGAAGACAGTGCAATGAGCTCATAAAAAGAACAAGTACCCGTGCAACCAGGGACGTAGCGAGGTCGATCTTCTGAGTTGAAAATCAGAGAGAAAAAAAACAACACCCGCACCCCCACCCCCCCCCTCCCCCCCCAAAAAAGGGATCTGAAGTTGACTAATGTTAATGTAAATCAATTTTCCGATGCAGACAGAGCTCGTAACATTTGTTGATTGTACCGTTAATGACATAATGGCACATCTGTGTCCATCGACAAATGACATTTTAGTAGTGACAACTGCTGTTCAGATTGGTTGTCGGCCTAAGAATCAATTAATTAGTTCGTTCGTTCGTTCTTTGCGAGACGTTTTGACGCACAACGTCTATCGGAAAGATAATTGTACGTGAACATAAGATTTAGTGGGAGTATGAGCTTTCCGTGGAGAGGTATAGAATGTTGAATGCGGTGTGCACTTGAGGATCACTTACGTCGTCGAATTTTGAGGTCTGGAGACTCCAAATGAACAATTAAATTGTAATTCTATATACTCCTTTTGAAATACATAAAAATGATTCACATATAGCCTGGATGTTTCTCACCTGTTCTTGAATTGTTAAAACGCAGGTAGCAATTTTCCTTTACTCACAAAATGTATTTGAACTAGACTGTTACTTAGTAAAGGGTTGTGTATTTTAATTAGCCGACGAAGGTGACTAATAACGAACCGTGAATTGCGCAGTACTTTAACCGCGCCTGTCGAGTTTGCCACCAGTACACGGGTGTGAACCGTAATAAGTCGATCTGTTCCGGACCTAGTCACGCCTTCAGCTAGCTTTGCAGCTTGGGTGCAGGGTTGTGTGGGTTTCCCATGGCGTTGACGCACACCTCTTTGTGAGTCTACACCGAGCCACTCATTTCTATTCGTAATGTTGTAGAGCTCTTGTTTCTCGTTTTCCCCGATGGCAGAGGTGATCTGATTCCACAAAGGTTCATACAATCGGATTTGAAGATTTATTAGTGTAGCCGAGTGTGAAACTCGCTACAAAATGGGCCAGTCTGTCCCTCCTTCTCTAGACCACTGAAGCTAGCTGCGCCTTGGCTGGCTACATCCCACACCATTTTTTGTGTAATTGGACCTGACCGCTGAGCTGCGGCCGAGGGAAGGAATTTGGGTCACCGGTGCCCTGATAACCATTTTTGAATCTTGGTAAGCAGTGGGAAGGCAAAAGGATGATCTAGTTTACTGCATTCGGTCTCCCCTTTCCCCCCTTCTTTCATTACTTTTGCATGCTCCTATATACTTGTATTCTACTTTAGTATTGTAGTTTGGTTGAATTAGAGTGGATAGATGTGTATTTTGATGCCGCTATTTCGGGCCGATTTCTGCATGAAACCCCAGTTTGACGTGGTATTTGTCAGTTAAATTCGTTTAACTTCTTGCTCGGTAAATCCGTAAGGAAACGGGTCATGTTATAGCTCGTTAGAAAGGCCGTGATTTACCCTTTATGATCATGTATACAACCTTTTGTAAATAAGTTCCGTCTTCTTGTATTTTACACTTTAGTTAGTTCAAACCCCGTCAAGCACCCGACATTTAACGTCTAAAATTGCTAAATTCTCGTAGAAGCGAAGTCTCGCAGAGCTTATTCTTGTATAGTTGTAAAGATCGCACTCCCAGCATCCCGTACATATAATCTCTTATGTTTTGGCAACTGAGTAATGTCGAGTGCGATTGTTAGAGTTTGGAAACAAACACAAAACAGCCTAGAACGGATCTCTCGCAGCACCGATGTGCGTGCATGTGAGCGGTTGTTCCCGATACAGTCCGCGCGGAGGAAATATAAACAGGCGTGTGTGGCTCAGTGGTTCAGTACGCCTCCGGCACTGGCCATTGACGTTCCACTGAGCCTGCGGCATGTTACTCCGGTACATCGCGATGCGGTAGCAGAAACACCAGGTAAGAGGGAAAACATTTGATGGCCTTTTTCTTGTTTGATTATATGGCCATTTATTGCTCGTGCTTTGCTCATGCTTGATAGGATGTGCCAACGTATCTGTGTAACGTTAGGTCTTGTTGTTATTTTATTTCTAAGTGCAACCTGTGACTTGTGTTGGGATTTTAAGCTGTTCAGATTGAAATCGTGGTACCCAGTATACTCGGGTGGGTTTTCTGATCAGTAGAGTCTAGTATAGCTAACACCTTGTTCTAGCTATTGCAATAGTGTTGCACAGGATGGTCAGGTTGTTTTAGTGTTGCACACTGTAGTACAGTCAGTTACTTGGAAGTTCAATGATGCTTTGGTAGAACTTTGTTATTAATTGTGGCATATTATATTTGCTGTCCTCGGCCGTGTGTGTGTGTGTGATTGGTCACTGATTGGGCAGTGATACGGATACTCATGATCATGCACTTATGACCCTGTGAAATAAAGGTCTAATGGTTTGCATAAAGTCATGATCATGTTATTGAGATGATTGAAACAATCTAATGGTTTGCAATTACTCTGCACCCGTCAGTGACCCATGTTGTGATGTCTGTTTTATTTTTGTCTTTGCATTTTGTACTGTTTAATGATTTTCAGACTGAATAGTGACACTTTCTTATTTTATTGATTTTCAGTCTGCCTTCTTGGTGTACGTAAATAAACGTCTCATCGTCCAACCTGCCTTGTCCTCTTGATACGAGTGTGTGTCAAAAACACCACGGTGAACCCCCACTCATCCCCCCAACCACCATCACAGAATTGGCGCTGCGAGCAGGGTTTCAAGAGACACCATGGCACCCAAGAGACGTACACGTACACAAAAGAAGGCAGAGAAGAAGCTGCGGAAGGAAACTGACCAGGTACTGTCCAGCGATGACAGCGACATGGAACACAGTAGCATTCCGGACAGCTCAGCTACCACAAGTCGGCTGTACATGATGAAACCACCACAGCTGGCGAAGTTCGGGGGTGACGGCGACGTGGAAGAGTTTGTCGAGGAGGCACGGCGGATCATGACACACTGCAATATGGACGCCGGCACCAAAGTGGAGTGGCTGTTAGCATCCCTGACTGGCGCTGCCCGGAGTGAGGTGCTGCACAGGATGGAGTCGGGCGCCAGCACGGCCGAGAAAATCCTACACGTCCTCGTCCAGACCTTCAAGGTCAACCGAAGCGTGGCAGCCTTGATGGGCGACTTTAGTGGACGCCGACAGACCACCTCCGAGAGCCTGCTGACCTATGGGCATGAATTAGAGAAGAAGCAGGCGCGAATAAACAGCGAGCGACCCAACTTGATCTCCAACGAGATGTTAAGAGACCAATACATCGAAGGTGTCTGCTCTCTGGACCTCCGTCGAGAGCTCCGCCGCTTTCTGAGGGCAACCCCATCGGCGGACTTCCTTGATGTCCGGGCGGAGGCACAGCGCTGGCAAGGGGAAGATGCGGAGACAGAGCTGGCTACAGTGCAGCAAGTCACTGCAAACCCGCAGACGGAGACCGGTCGCCAACAGCTTGAAGAACTAAAATCACTCCGTCAACAGATCATCAGCTTGACACGAGAAGTGGCGGCGCTGAAAAAAGAAAAGAAAGAACCTCGCCGACCTGGACTCGTCTGCTGGAGCTGCAACGAGCGCGGCCACAGAAGAGCCCAATGCCCCAAGAACCAGCAGCCCCGGTCCAACCAGGGAAACGAATAGGCCCCGTTGTCAACAACCAGACAACGGGGGACAGCGTGACCGGATTGGTTGGAAAATGCCCCATAGCAACGGCCAAGATCAACGGCATTGATGTCGGTGCCCTGTTGGACACTGGGAGCGAGGTCACGACCATCACCCAGGCCTGGGTCAAGCGGAACCTTGGTGACGTCTCCCTCCAGACATGCAAACTGACATTAAGAGCAGTAAACGGAGGAGAGGTGCCCTACTCCGGCATATTGATGGTGGATTTGAGGCTAAATGGACAGGCATTCCCTGGGGTTCCAGTCTTAGTGGTGAAGGAGCCGGCCAATCCTGCGACGCAAGAGAGGAAGCGGCGACTGCCTTTGCTAGTTGGAATGAATGTCTTGGGTGCCTCGGACCCGACTCTGGTTTCCCCCTCCCTGCAAGCTGTCATCCGTGAGGTGCAGAGTGGCCAGATCAAGCCCGAAGTCTCCACACAAGCCTTTGCGAGAGCTGCGAGGAAGACGGTTGTCCCAGCAAACTCCACAGCGACTGTTCGTGTGACGTCGATGCAGAAGCCAAAAAGTCATCTGTTGGCTCTGCCTCCGGCCTCAGGTCTTCCTGGAGGGCTTCTGCTGGTGCCAACCTTGGTGAGCGCTGACCCGTTCCAGAGATATCTACGCATCGCAAATCTTCTGGACACTGACGTTGTCCTGCCAAACCGCACTCCCCTGGCAACTCTTCATGCTGTTGAGGACGTTGCCGGTCGAGATGAAGTGAGCTTCACAGCCCAGGTAAATGAACTGATCGTCTCTTATGGATCGCATGCTATCCCGTCTCCTGAGCCTACAGAGAAGCTGATTTCATGCCCAAGCTTTGACGGCACAACCCGCCAGAAACAGTCGTTCCAGCGCGTACTCGATCGTCACCAGGGGGCGTTTACACAAGACGACCTTGATCTGGGCTACGCTGATGCAGTTCGCCATCATCTCCGTACTAAAGATGACATCCCGGTTGCCCTGCCGTATCGACGCATCCCACCACATCAGCTGAAAGAAGTGCAGGAACACATCAGGGGACTGCTGGAGAAGAACATCATCGTCGAGAGCAACTCCCCCTACGCTGCTCCTGTGGTAATCGTCCGAAAGAAAGACAACACCATCCGTCTCTGCGTCGATTATCGTCGTCTCAACGCCAAGACCATCGGCGATGCATATCCCCTTCCACGCATTCAAGAATCTTTCGACGCTCTGGTGGGTGCGCAGTATTTTTCGACGCTGGACCTGGCCTCCGGCTACCACCAGATCGCCATGGCACCGGAAGATCAACACAAGACAGCCTTCGCTACTCCCATGGGACTCTTCGAGTACACCCGGATGCCCATGGGACTGGTCTCAAGTCCAGCGACCTTCCAACGCCTGATGCAGAAGGTGATGAGCGACTTCCTGTTCAACTTCCTGTTGGTGTACCTCGATGATCTTCTCATCTACAGCAAGACTTTTGATGAGCACCTCGAGCATGTTGATCACCTACTGCAGAGAATCGAGGACACGGGCCTGAAACTGCGAGTGGACAAGTGTCAGTTCTTCAGGAGAGAAGTCACCTACCTGGGCCACACAATCTCCGCAGATGGCGTCAGCTGTGAGCAAGGAAAAGTCGAAGCTGTGAGGGATTGGCCTGTCCCCAAGACTACCACGGAGGTGCGCAGTTTCCTGGGCTTCGCCAGCTATTACCGGAGGTTCATCGCCGGGTTCGCTAAGATTGCAGGACCCCTGCATGACCTGGTAGCAGAAGGAAGCGCCACCAGCAAGAAGAAGACGGCCAAGATTACACACCTGTGGCAGGCCAAACACCAACAGGCCTTCGACGCTCTGAAATCTGCTCTCACCACTGCACCAGTCCTGGGATACGCGGACTTCGAGCAACCTTTCATCCTCGAGACTGATGCGAGCCACGACGGGCTCAGCGCCATCCTGTCCCAGATGCAAGATGGGCGCCGCCGAGTGGTTGCCTTCGCCAGCCGCCGCCTTCGCCCTACGGAGAAGAACACCTGCAACTACAGCAGTATGAAACTGGAGTTCCTGACCATGTACTGGGCGATCACAGACAAGTTCCGCCATTACCTGATGGGAGCCAATTTCGAAGTACTGACCGACAACAACCCTCTGGTCCACTTCCGATCGGCGAAACTCGGCGCCATCGAGCAGCGATGGGCGTCACAGCTCGCCCAGTTCAACTTTGAAGTCAAATACCGCCCTGGCGCCACCAACCCGGCTGATGCCCTCTCCAGACTCCCTCACCACTCTTCTCTCACTTCAAACCCTCCTCTGCCAACCCCGTCATCCCCTGACTCCACTCCTGTCCCCCCTGAGCTTGCTGAAGCCAACGAACTGACCCTGGCTTGTGAGCATCAGGCCCTTGAACCAGACGCTGTTCTGCCACCTGCTGTGCTGCGACCCCCAGCAGCAGCCAACCCCAAGCAGGCCTCAGCTGTTCCTGGCCTGGAACACCCCAAGGCTGAACTGCTTCGACTGCAGCAGGAAGACGCCACCATCGCACAAATTCTGATGGCCTGGCCTGGCCGCCCTCCCCGTGGCGACGACCACCAGCTGCAAACGCTCCTGCGTCAACATCATCGGCTGACTCTACGCGATGGCGTCCTCTACCGCCAAATCACCGATCCTGTTCACGGGCCCATGGAGCAGTTCGTCTTACCCAGTGTCCTGCGCCCTGACGTTCTCGCTGCTGCACATGAACAGATGGGACATCAGGGTCTCGAACGCACCACTTCCCTTCTGCGATCCAGAGTCTACTGGCCCGGCATGTACGAAGACATCAAACAGTACGTGGCCAACTGCAACACCTGTATCCTTGGCAGACGACCGGCAGATGTCAAGACTACGTCGACTCCCATCTTGGCCACTCGCCCTCTTCAGATCCTGGCCATCGACTTCACCCGACTGGAGCCCGCCAGCGACGGCCGCGAGAACGTCCTCATCATGACAGACCTGTTCACCAAGTTCTCCATCGCTGTACCGACTCGGAACCAGGAGGCCCAGACTGTGGCGAAAGTCCTCACCACAGAATGGTTCCAGAGATACGGCGTGCCAGAACGGATCCACAGCGATCAGGGGCGAGACTTCGAGTCGCGGCTTGTGAAAGAACTATGCTCCATGTATGGAGTGGCCAAGAGCCGAACTACACCCTACCACCCAGAGGGAAACGGCCAATGCGAGCGCTTCAACAGAACATTACACAATCTCCTGCGCACGCTGTCGGCTGACCAGAAACGCAGGTGGCCGCAACACTTAGCCGAAGTTGTCCAGGCATACAACAACACGCCGCACGCTTCAACGGGTTTCTCGCCGCACTATCTGCTATTTGGACAGGAGCCGCGCCTGCCAGTAGACGACATCATCGCCCGTGAGACGCCTGCAGCCAGTGGCACTGTAGACTGGGTGCGCCAACATCGTCTACGACTGATGGACGCTCACCGACGTGCCTACCAGCAGTTGGAGAGAGCAGCAGCGGAGCGGACCAGACGCGCGGACAAGGGTGCTGGAGAACATCCACTGGCCGTCGGAGACTTCGTCTACACCAGAAACCGCGTCCTTGGGCGCAACAAGATTCAGGACATTTGGCGTCCTGACCTCCATCGTGTGACTGCTCGCCCGGACCCGCTTCGTCACACGTATTGTATCCAGCCTATAGCAGGGGGTCCTGAGCGAGTAGTCAACCGCAGAGACCTGCAACCTGTCGGAGCGAACTTTGTGCCGGAACCACCAGTACCACCAGTGCCTGTAGTGCTAGATGACTCTGACTCTGGTAGTGACAGTAGTGAGGCAGAGGAGCATCATGGACTTTGGGGTTTCATTGCTACATCATCCCAGGTCCCTCTTGCCACCAGAGCTCTGCACCCCGTAGATCACAGAGACTGACCGCCAAACAGTAGGATAATTGAAAGTTCTGTCTGAACGATGCTCCAGAGACGATGAACATTCATTTTGCTTCTTATTGCATGCTTGCTACCTGACGTTATATCGAACCTTCATTTTACTTGTGTATGACCACTTTTATATTCTTGCATTCTTCGCCGTTTATGCAGTAGCTAGATTGTCGGAAGGATAGCTAGGCAGTGACGTCGGATGTTTTGTTGAGATGCTTCTAGCCTTAAAACTTTTAACCGTAGGTTATTGGGGAAACTGTTTCACTGATAAATTCATACTCAGCTTTCCTGCATTGCAATGCCAGATCCGCGGTTCTTATGTTATTTCGGTTGGTCAGACTCGTATATAACGTACGTGTTGATAGAGATGTGCTACCTTTTGATTCAATTAACGTTCCGTGCGGTATAAGGATTGAGTGGGAAAATCCCGTCGTCTTTCCGTTGTTTGCCGTCTAGACGAACGTGACCTTGGTTGACCTTATGAAGGTGACCTGAGAATCTGTGTGACCTCAGCGCGGACGCTGGGTAGTAAAAAGGTTGGCGTGTATGTAGCCGAGTGTGAAACTCGCTACAAAATGGGCCAGTCTGTCCCTCCTTCTCTAGACCACTGAAGCTAGCTGCGCCTTGGCTGGCTACATCCCACACCATTTTTTGTGTAATTGGACCTGACCGCTGAGCTGCGGCCGAGGGAAGGAATTTGGGTCACCGGTGCCCTGGGGCGGGTTTCAAAATAGGTAGTCGATCTTGGTCGCAAGATCTTGCTTCGCAGTAAGAGCTAGCTAAAAAAGAAACTACACAACGTGACGAAGTAATGCGCATGCGTAGACGTCACGACAAGAGGTGGACTGGCCACATTTCAATGGCCGACGTGTTGCCGGTTCATTCAGAAAACGCTCTATTTCGAGATACTAGCAACCCATCCAAAGAAAATAGAAGCCATGCACAGCATTAATTTATCAAAGGTGTATGTTGAATGCATTAATAGATCGTGAAACCTCCTACAGTTTACACATCGAATGCAGGTCAACGCATCCACGACGAACTTTTGTCTCGAATCTTAAAAGCTAGGCACCTCTCAAGCTGCCTCGCTCAATCTACGCTCGTCTACGATTGGCTCGATAGCAAGCAAAGAATGAAACTGCCCATTCGGCGAGATCTACGTAGATCTACCGAGATCTTCGCATTTTGAAACCCGCCCCTGATAACCATTTTTGAATCTTGGTAAGCAGTGGGAAGGCAAAAGGATGATCTAGTTTACTGCATTCGGTCTCCCCTTTCCCCCCTTCTTTCATTACTTTTGCATGCTCCTATATACTTGTATTCTACTTTAGTATTGTAGTTTGGTTGAATTAGAGTGGATAGATGTGTATTTTGATGCCGCTATTTCGGGCCGATTTCTGCATGAAACCCCAGTTTGACGTGGTATTTGTCAGTTAAATTCGTTTAACTTCTTGCTCGGTAAAACCGTAAGAAAACGGGTCATGTTATAGCTCGTTAGAAAGGCCGTGATTTACCCTTTATGATCATGTATACAACCTTTTGTAAATAAGTTCCGTCTTCTTGTATTTTACACTTTAGTTAGTTCAAACCCCGTCAAGCACCCGACATTTAACGTCTAAAATTGCTAAATTCTCGTAGAAGCGAAGTCTCGCAGAGCTTATTCTTGTATAGTTGTAAAGATCGCACTCCCAGCATCCCGTACATATAATCTCTTATATTTTGGCAACTGAGTAATGTCGAGTGCGATTGTTAGAGTTTGGAAACAAACACAAAACAGCCTAGAACGGATCTCTCGCAGCACCGATGTGCGTGCATGTGAGCGGTTGTTCCCGATACAGTCCGCGCGGAGGAAATATAAACAGGCGTGTGTGGCTCAGTGGTTCAGTACGCCTCCGGCACTGGCCATTGACGTTCCACTGAGCCTGCGGCATGTTACTCCGGTACATCGCGATGCGGTAGCAGAAACACCAGGTAAGAGGGAAAACACTTTATGGCCTTTTTCTTGTTTGATTATATGGCCATTTATTGCTCGTGCTTTGCACATGCTTGATAGGATGTGCCAACGTATCTGTGTAACGTTAGGTCTTGTTGTTATTTTATTTCTAAGTGCAACCTGTGACTTGTGTTGGGATTTTAAGCTGTTCAGATTGAAATAGTGGTACCC
>JAWQFJ010001089.1:25000-90000 GCA_034096865.1 Theodoxus fluviatilis | reverse complement strand
ACAGAGCTCGTAACATTTGTTGATTGTACCGTTAATGACATAATGGCACATCTGTGTCCATCGACAAGTTACATTTTAGTAGTGACAACTGCTGTTCAGATTGGTTGTCGGCCTAAGAAGCAAATAATTAGTTCGTTCGTTCGTTCTTTGCGAGACGTTTTGACGCACAATCGGAAAGATAATTGTACGTGAACATAAGATTTAGTAGGAGTATGAGCTTTCCGTGGAGAGGTATTGAATGTTGAATGCCGTGTGCACTTGAGGATCACTTTCGTCGTCGAATTTTGAGGTCTGGAGACTCCAAATAAACATTTAAATTGTAATTCTATATACTCCTTTTGAAATACATACAAATGATTCCCATATAGCCTGGATGTTTCTCACCTGTTCTTGAATTGTTAAAACGCAGGTAGCAATGTTCCTTTACTCACAAAATGTATTTGAACTAGACTGTTACTTAGCAAAGGGTTGTGTATTTTAATTAGCCGACGAAGGTGACTAATAACGAACCGTGAATTGCGCAGTACTTTAACCGCGCCTGTCGAGTTTGCCACCAGTACACGAGTGTGAACCG
The DNA here is from genome assembly GCA_034096865.1 of Theodoxus fluviatilis. Lineage (NCBI taxonomy): Eukaryota > Metazoa > Mollusca > Gastropoda > Cycloneritida > Neritidae > Theodoxus > Theodoxus fluviatilis. The sequence goes on along the minus strand of JAWQFJ010001089.1, from coordinate 89,426 downwards.
TAATTAGTCGATCTGTTCCGGACCTAGTCACGCCTTCAGCTAGCTTTGAAGCGTGGGTGCAGGGTTGTGTGGATTACCCATGGCGTTGACGCACACCTCTTTGTGAGCCTACACCGAGCCACTCATTTCTCTTCGTAATGTTGTAGAGCTCTTGTTTCTCGTTTTCCCCGATGGCAGAGGTGATTTGATTCCGCAAAGGTTCATACAATCGGATTTGAAGATTTATTAGTATACAGAAAAACGACTAAACCAGATAGTAAAACATGGTGGAAGGCTGAGAAAACTCCCTTTCGGACGATATTTGTTTAGGGGGGGGGGGGGGGGGGGGGGGGGGGTTAATTGTAAATCCCAACCTTTATGCCTGTTTCTTACTTATTTCTGGCTGAGAACATAGATTGAAAAAAAAAATCAGTTTGAAATCGATTCTGTTTCGTCAATGAGTCATTGAATCCAAGGCGAAGTTTATCCTTGCGAAGAAGCATAAACACAGCCTTGGTTTCATTGCACTGCTACTGTGTATGCAAGTTCGGACACTTCCTGAATGAAATCCTGCTTTCTTGTTTTGAAACTTTTACGTGGAGGTGTAAATACACCGTAATTTTCGTTTGCCAAACTAAGATCTGTTGATATTTCCGCTTTGTGAGTCGTCAGGGCATCGCATCTTAAATAAAATGTATTAGTGTTTGAGTATACTCCATTTCGTTGCACTGGTGAATGATGATGTGATAAGGCCAAAGAAACTTAGAAGTATGAAAAAAGAAAGATGCTCACAAACAAACCAGCTAGCCAGCAAACAGTCTAACAAATCTTGAGTTTGACGACGATGATGATGGTGATCAAGATGATGGTGGTGGTGGTGGTGGTACTGGTGGTGGTGGTGGTGGTTTTGATGGTGGTAGTGGAGGTATTGATGGTGGTGGTGAAGGTATTGATGGTGGATGGGGAGAAGGAGGAGGAAGAGGAGTGGAGGGGGAAGTGGAGGAGAGGAGGATAAGGAGGGAGAGGGGGGGGGGAGAAGGAGGAGGAGGAGGAGGAGGAGGAGGAGGAGGAGGAGGACGACGACGACGACGACGACGACAACGAAGGCGATGACGACGACGACAGAGACGATGACTTTTTCGCGTAGACAGCACGTGTGCCTAAAAGTTCAGCATTACACGCTATGATGTAGTAAGATGAAGTGGAAAAGGAGTGCATTAACCAGGTATCCCGGATGTTTTGAGGCAGTTTTCCACCATGTCACACGTTTACCACAAACTGCCCCAGGTGACCTCAGCAGCTGGCCGAGAGCATCACGTGGGGCATGGCTGCCTCAGGGCATCCAGCGTCTGATCAAAGACCAGGCCGGCCAGATTGACGCGTCTTCCGGTTTTGTGGCCATGGTGTAAAATCCACAGCGCACGTATGCCCATACTGAAATAGGACACCCCCCCCCCATCTCCACATCCCCACCCCCCACCCCCTGCCCCACCCCCACCCCCCACCCCCACCCGTGTGGGTTGGGGGTAAGATAGACTCACTGCGATGCGTAAGAGGCGAATGACCAGTGAAATCCTGACAGTGACTTGCTCTATCTCTAACTTGTTCCAGTGAGGTAAAGATGTGGGGGTGGGGGGTGGGGAAAGGGAGAGAGGGGAAAAGGCAGAGGGGTAGAGGGGGAGAGGGAGTAGAAGGGGAGGAGGAGGAGAGGGGGGAACCTTACAGTATGTCAAGGTAAGATAAGGTATGAATAGTCAGGAACGGTGAAGTTATGTACGGTTAAGTAAGGTGGAGTAGAGTGAAACAACGTATGATATGCTCTTTGTCAAAAATAATTTGAAGGAGAGAGAGAGCGAGAGAGCGAGAGAGAGAGAGAGAGAGAGAGAGAGAGACTCAGTGCAAAGCAGACCTTTTTCGTGGATTTATCTACATTTAGATGTGTGTGTGTGTGTGTGTGTGTGTGTGCGTGCGTGCGTGCGAGTGTGCGTGCGAGTGTGCGTACGAGCGTGTGTGTGTGTGTGTGTGTGTGTGTGTGTGTGCCCGTGTGGGCATGCGTGTGTGTGTGCGCGTGTGGGCATGTGTGTGTGTGTGTGTAAGTGCGCACGTGTGTGTGTGTGCGTGCGTGTATGTGTGTGCGTCTGTGTGTGCGTGTGTGTGTGTGCGTATGTGTGTGTGTGTGCTTGTACGTATGAGTGTGCGTGTTGGCATGCGTGTGTGTGTTTGCGCATATGTGCGCAGAGGCGGACGAGGGGGGGTTTCCGGACCCCCCCCCCCCCCAACAGAAAAATAAAAAATAAAAAGTATATATGTATATATATAATTTATTTTCATCAAAATGCGCCAGATTAGACCATTTTGCAGCCTTCTTCCCCCCCCCCCCCCCCCCCCCCCGCTTTGCTGTGCCGGCTGAGCACTTTGCGCGTTCACAGCCCCTCCCCGCCCCCCCCCCCCCCCCCCCCGCCTACCGGTTCCTAAAAAAAAGTTAGTTTGGAAACACCCCCCCCCCCCCAATGAACTGATCCGCTCCTCTGTGTGTGTGTGTGTGTGTGTGTGTGTGTGTGTGTGTGTGTGTGTGTATGTGTGTGTGTGTGTGTGCCAGTGTGGGCATGCGTGTGTGTGTGCGCGTGTGGGCATGCGTGTGTGTGTATGTGCGCGTGTGTATGTGTGTGTGCGTGCGTGTGTGTGTGTGTGTGTGTTTGTTTGTTACTGAAGCATAATCTAGCAACTTTAAATGAGAGTAGATTTTAGATTCAATACCAGGTAGGTAAATGATTTTAAAAAAACGGCAACAACATAAATGCAAAACCTCTTCTGCCATTTTTTTCTCTCTAAGTCACTCTAGGAAATTTCAGACTCATCATATCGTGAAGTGTCACATTTCTATTTTACACTTTATGGACCGATATGGCATTAGATAATTTCATGAGAAGGATACATCCTGAATGCTGCAGTTGTTGTTATCGCTGTTGTATTGGAAATCTCTTGACATACGGGATGGTGTTACTGTCTTAGTAGCTTTCAATACTTAAATACATTACGTTGCATTCTGATACGATTATCCTTCTATGGCATTTGTCACTAAGATAGGTCTCCGCAGGACGATGTCCATTTGCATTCAAAGGAGATCTATTCTAGACATCCGGCCTCAGCATGAAGAACACTGCAGGCCAGGTAGAGGGTAAGGTTTAATTTAAGAGTCGTGTTATCGCTCGCATGGTTTAACTGGTCTGCTCTCTTCAACAGCATTTCAGTAAAACAGAGAGTAGCCAGCATCCTAGGCAGACTGCTGAGAAACTTCATCCATTGACAACGCACCATACATAAGATTTCATCTCCGTATTTCTGAGCACAGCTCACTTCATGCTAAAAGAGAACTTTAGTCTATTTCATTTCATTTCACTTTATATCATTTCACTTCGCTCCACTTCATATCACTTCATTTCACTTCACTCCACTTCATATCACTTCATTTCACTTCACTCTACTTCATATCACTTCATTTCACTTCATATAATTTTACTTCACTCCACTTCATATCACTCCATTTCACTTCATATCATTTTACTTCACTCCACTTCATATCACTCCATTTCACTTCATATCATTTTACTTCACTCCACTTCATATCAATTCATTTCACTTCACTTTTTGTCGCTTCTCTTCACTTCATTTAGTGTCACTACGCTTCACACCCCTTCACTATAAGTCGCTTCACTTCAAACTACTTCAATACAATTCGTATCACTTCAGTACACTCTACATCACTTCACACCACTTCGCTGCATTTCATATCTTGTCACTTCACATTACACTATTTCACTTCACTGCATTTCATTTTACTTCGTATAGCTCCGGTCATATACGCACGTGCATGTGCACACTCACTCACACACAGGTGTACGTGCAAACAGACAATGGCAGGCCGACACTGTCAAACACGAGACGACACACATGGCCGAGTACACACGATCTGAGCAGACTGCACAGGTGATCTGGTTATGAAGTGGCCTGGCAGTGCAGACGTCAAGACTATTTTCACGGCGACGAATCCAAGCATGCGGACCATACGCCTGCAGGTTACTGTCTCAAGTCTCATCCTCGTGACACGAGGGCGGGGTGTGTGGCAGTACTGTATAGAGAACATTTTCCAGTTGTGGTCAGTACATCTTTCTCGTTTTCCCATGACAGTTTCGAGGTCATCCAGCTGACTTTGAACATCCCAGTTTGTGTGCGTTTCTTTTGTGTGTATAGGCCACCCCCCAGCAAAGCAAACAAGTTGACTGATGCTATGTTCTTTGCACAGTTTAGTGATATGTTAGCCACTCTTCAAGGGAATGTTGTCATTGTTGGTGACTTTAATTTTCATTATGATAAGCCAGAAAGCTACAGTACTGTACGCATGATGGACATCTTGTCTACCTTTGGTATGAAGCAAGCAGTTTCAGACCCCACCCACAGGTCTGGTCATATCATTGACTGGGTGCTGTTTCGTCCTGATGACAATGTGTTTCGTTCATGTCATGTCTCTCAATCCTTGACCTCTGACCATTTCGCTGTGTTGTGTGAATTGGATGTACGGCGGCCGGTGCGGCAGCCGGAGTACCGCAGCGTTCGAAATCTCCGTGGGATTGATTTGACTGTGTTCAAACTTACCCTGCGTTCCGTTGACTCTGCTTCATCTCTGCTACGCTGTAGCAGGGTCAGGAGTTTCGATTGGTCGGTTTCTTTAATTATTTTTAAAGCACGTTACCATTAAAAGTAGAGGGTTTTGGAGGCCCCCTTTGAATACACGAATCCCCAATATTATTTCACACTCAAATTTATCACTCTTGAACGAAGAAACGACTTAATAAAAGCATTAGGGTCGAAAATCCATTAATAACAAAAGGGAGGTAACCATCACCAGTCATAGAGGAAGGTCAAGGAAATCCAAACATGTGTGTCGTCTGCTAAATTGTTACTCTCATGGGTATAAATGCCGACGTTTACTACAAATATCAAACCAAGACATACAATCCACTCTGCCACGGTGATGAGAGCACGAAAACATTTATTTCTTCGAAATTTGACAGCAATCGGCACGTATTCCACTTCCATGTTATGTAAACTCCATGGTTCGAAGCATGTTTACCGTGGAGTGACTTCCAATTAGTTGTGTTTAGTATGAGCCAATCAAATGCGGCTACGAGTTCTGTAGTTTCATCGTTGCTAGGCACAGCAAACGCTCTAGCTGCTGCGCGACCTTTGACAGGAAGTTGACCTCTGCCACTGGGTGAAACGTCACCAAAGATTGTGTATGAATGATTTCCACCCTAATACTTTTATTATGTCGTTTCTTCGATCAATAGTGATAAATTTTAGTGTCAAATAATATTCGAGATTCGTGTATTCAAAGGGGGCCTCCAAAACCCTCTACTTTTAATGGTAACGTGCTTTAAAAATAATTAAAGAAACCGACCAATCGAAACTCGTGACCCTGCTACAGCGTAGCAGAGATGAAGCAGAGTCAACGGAACGCAGGGATGATGTGGCTGCTCTGGCTGCTGCGTCACCCGCGCCATCCGCTGACCAGTTATGTGATCACCTCCGCTCTGTCCTTGACAGCAATGCCCCAGCAGCGCAGCGCAAGGTCCCTCAGCGTCGCTCCACCCCGTGGTATAGCACCATCGCTGCCGAACTCCGTGCTTTGAAGCAGAAAAAGCGACAAGCTGAGCGACAGTGGCTGCGTTCTGGTTTGGCTGTTCACAAAGAATTTTTTGTTCTTTCAAGCACAAGATCAATCGTCTAGTCGATACGGCTAAGACAGTGTACTTCAATGCAAAAAATATGTGCTTCTACCACTTGCGGTCAATTATTTTCCATCACGAACAGGCTCATGAACAAGACCCGTTGTACTACTCTCCCTTCTTCACCAATGTCGTTGTTACCTCAGATGTTTTGCGACTTTTTTGTGTCCAAGGTGTCCGATATTCGAAGCAGCGTTGACATGTCTGCTGATGCAGGTGCGCCTGTTAGTGATGATCCAGTATCCTTCAGGGGTACTCCCCTCCTTCAGTTCAGCCCGGTTGAGGCTAGTGCGGTCCTCAAGACCATCCGCAGTATGAACCCTACCTCCTGTGACCTTGACCCTGTTCCCACACCCCTCTTAGTTGAGTGCATTGATGAGATCCTACCTGTCCTGACACAGATGATCAATGATTGCTTCCAGACTGGCACCTTCCCTAGTGTTTTCAAGCAGGCTATAGTTAAGCCGCTCTTGAAGAAGCAGGACCTAGATCCAAACAAACTTAGTAATTATAGGCCAGTCTCCAATCTTTCTTTTCTGTCAAAATTGTTAGAGAAGTTAGCTTTGCAGCAGCTGCTGGAGCACGTGTCCCAGTATGACCTTTTGGCCCGTTTTCAATCCGCGTACCGTGCTCATCATTCCACCGAAACAGCTCTGCTCCGTGTTCTAAACGATCTTCTCGTTGCTTCTGACAATTCCAAAGTTTCTCTTCTTACTCTGTTGGACTTGAGTGCCGCGTTCGACACAATAGACCATGGAATTCTTCTCACCCGTCTTAGAAACGTTTTTGGCATTGGGAACTTAGCACTCTCTTTCCTGCATTCATATCTCTCAGAACGTAGACAGACTGTTTCGATCTCGGGTTTTGCTTCTGATCCTACACCTCTCAAGTACGGAGTCCCTCAGGGCTCTGTTCTGGGTCCTCTGCTGTTTCTACTGTACACCCAACCACTCTCCAATGTAATTGACAGTCATTCAGTCTCTCACAGTGAATTTGCTGATGATACCCAGCTCTACAACTCCTCCCATCCCAGTCAAATCCACTCTCTTCTTTCTACCAGCGAACACTGTATCTCTGACGTGAAACGGTGGATGACCCGGAACAAGCTCCAACTCAATGACTCAAAAACTGAAGCACTCCTGGTGGGCGGCGGAGGCAAATCGGATCAGGCCCTCAAACTAACCATTGGTCACAGTGACATCGTCTTCTCTCAGTCTGTTAGAAATTTAGGCGTCATGTTTGACGATGATCTGTCAATGAGATCTCATGTCAACAAAGTCTGTCAGTTAGCATATTATGAGCTAAGGAAAATTAGTACCATTCGTCATTATCTTTCTCAGCAGGCCACCAAAACGCTCATCACATCACTTGTTCTGTCTCGTCTCGACTATGGAAACTCTCTTCTCGCTGGCATCCCCGACACTCTGCTTAACAAACTCCAGAAAGTTCAGAATTGTGCTGCTAGGCTAGTTTTTCGATGTCCCAAGCGTACCCATGTCTCATCACTCCTACATACACTTTACTGGTTCCCCATCTCTCAGAGGATAGATTATAAACTTGCTACTTTGTGCTTCAAGACCATCGACAACACCGCACCACACGCTCTTACAGAAATTCTTGCAGTCTACACGCCCTCCAGATCTCTACGCTCAGCTGCTGACTCTAGAATGCTTTCGCAGCGCAAGGACGTGTTGCGATTACGCCAACACCCGTTGGCTACGTAGCGCAAGTACGTGTTGCGGTCGCCGTAATGAATTTTTCCTATCTCCGTGTCTGTTTCAAGGGAAGTAAATCGTACAGCTCTTTATTCTCTATCCAGTGTGTGTTCGCTGGAGTTACCTTTTCTTTAGTATAGTCCCCGTGAGAAAGCTAGATGTAGTAGAAGCAACGCTCACCCTACGTCGGGTTTTTGCGCTTGTCGACATGGCGTCGCGTAGTCCAAGTTGATCGAGCAGTGATGAAAATGACGAAGTATTAGAAGTGTGGATGGAAGAAGGGTCTGATATTGAAGATCTAGGTGGATATTGGACTTCTGAAGAAGATCTTTATGATTCTGATGCGGAAATAGTCCCAGTCAACGAGAATGAAGCGGTGGCTGATTACGAAGACGAATCGATTTCGTGGCTGAAAACGAAAACGAATTGACTTCGTCGCCGTCGCGTCAGAAAGAGAGGAAGAGATAGAAACGGTTTTTACAGCAGACACAGACATCGATTCGGATGCAGAGGATGCCGAAAACCTTCTCTACTCCTCCAATGAACTGTACCACACAAAAGAGGACTATGCTGAGTAGGGCGCCTTCTTTCTCTCAGGTCATTTGAGACTTTTCTTCTATTCAAACAGAGACAGATTGCAGTGAGTAAGTGTATATTTTCTGATTTCCCATCTCTGACTTGCTAAAACAATTCATTTTCAAGCGTTTTTTTTATCCTGTAGTCAATCATTCATCAATATAGTTTGATGCGGAAATACTGATTTCAGAACTGTTGTGCAAAATTTATCTCTTGACTATTATTACAATACATTAGGTGTAAAAAAAAATGAAAATCAAAATTGCATGTACCTGGTGTTAAAAATCAAATTTCCCCAATTTTCTTACTGCATATTGTAACTATCCAGCACTTCAGCTAGAAAGTGCAAATGATTATCTTTCTTGTGGTACCAACCATTAAACAGTTATTCTAAATTTGGACTTTGTGTGATTTTTTGAAAACTTGCAAAAACACTGCGTACACAGGTAAAGTTCCTAATGCTATCCCTGCGTAAGCAATGAGTTAAAACGTGAAGAACTTATTTTTGATTATGTAGACCCTATGTATTTGGCCTGTATCTCGACATCACGTCCAGCGACTTCCAACGGGTTTTCTCAAACCGCCACACATTTAGTTGCAAACTTAGGCAAGTCATTCAAACCCACATGAAGATGCACACTCTTTCTTTGATCATAGGATCTGCAATAAGCTGATTTTGGGATTTTTTCCCTTCTTTCCACAAACTCTCAGAAAGTCAGAAGCACATGCAAAGCTAAGTCAGAACAATTAGTTTCAAATATTTTTTTAAATAATGATAAATGAAAAAATTGTAAAAGAGGTGCCGGGCAACCATAATTTTTTTGTGAGTAAAATTTTTGGGGTCTGATTTTCTCAAACAAGAGGTTGTAGTTGTTTAGTGCTGCCTACCTGTGATATGTTTGCATTAATTATGCTAATAAGCTTTCCAATATGGCTGCTGATACAACACATTTTTGCCACTTTTTGAAACATACCAGAAAAAGGAGCTAATAATAGAAACATGTAATTTTGAACAGGAGTACAGTACATTGGGCAGCATGTCCTGACCTATAATAAAGACAACTACTCAGACCATTTTATTTTAACACAATTTCACATCTGAAGTTACATGAATTGAGTTGCTAATTACATACTCAAGATCCTGTAACTTTGATATACAGGAAGATACAGTTTTGAATATGGGTCATCCCACTAAGCAGGTTATAATGCCAAGTTTCAAGGAAGTTGAACTTCAGAGCACACAGATATATGCTGTCTGAAATCAAACACATAGCAGTAAAAACCTGGAAACTGAGACAATTGCATTTGAAGTTATCATTTCTCATTATGATACCTCACAGTTGGTGTGTTCCTCCCCATTTTTTTACCATAACATACACATTTCCCCCAAAAAAACAAAGTATACATATACTACACTGAATTAACATTGATCAATGTGAAAACAAAAATGGCCATTTGTTCCCAAAAAAATTTTTTCAACCTTATATGGTGATAGCATGCAGTTTGTTTTTTACCGTCAATTTCTTACCACCTTTTTTTGCCTAATAGTCATCCTAGACTTCTCAGAGAGTGCCAAGAAGCCTATGACTCATAAATCATCAGACAGATGGATGGATAGTTTTACAGCCTATCGGTCTTTGTAGGCAACATAAGGCCATTAACCCTCTGCGCGCAGTCGGCTGTTATGACCGCCGACGCAGTTACCTCTCCCCCACAGCCGTCGGCGGTTATAGTCGACAGACTGATAGGCATGTTTGAATCTGGCGCCGTTTGCTATGAATCTTGGGATTGTGAGAGCTCTCTAAGCATGGAGACTGCGCAGAAGAGCCTCGCTTTCATAATAATAGTCAGCATATTTTTTCACTGCAAGTGCGTGAATTTAGAGCGAATTTTGAAGTTACTGATGAGGTAGATGCGCTGCTGCGTGATTGCGATTGCGCACGCTGGCTAAAAAATGGCTGAGCTCAATCCTGATGAAGAGCGAATCTTTGAAATATTGTTCGATTCTGACTCTGAAGAAGAATTCCATGGCTTCACAGAGGAAGATTTGGTCGAGTTTGCCACAGACAGTGACTCTAATGGCGAAATCGAAGTTGAACCAGCCCAGTCCAAGATTCCGTCTGCGTGTGACCACTTATGGTTGCTGGATGAGAGACCATTGACTTTTCTTAACATGTGCCCGACGACATATCGGAATCGGATGCTTTTCATCTCTATTTCAACGATAAAGTCGTTGACTTGATGGTCGACAAAACGAATCGCTATGCTGGTCAAGTTAGGGCGAAGAAAGGAAGCGATGCGGGAATTTATTCTTGAGTGAGTCAGTGGCAGCCTGTCACTTGACCCATTTTTTATTTGTGTTGTCTCAGGTTTTTTTCTTATCATATTGTAGTGCATGGACATAAATTACAGTGGGTCTATCAAAGAGAGCATTCAAATTTCCATCTTTCCTCCAAAAATTTTGCCTCCATAGCAAAGAATAAAATAATTGTATATTTTTAAACAGAAGAGGGGTCTCGGTTTTTGGGCACGTCCAGAAAATAACTGGCTGCAGGGAGTAAAAAACGTGAAAAATTAATGGCATCCAGAGGGTTAATAACAAACTCAATGAAACTAGTTAAACACAATTTCTCTAGTTATTTGCCTAGGGAGTTGGGGTGGATCTATTCTGACCCCAGACCCACAGGGGGCTGATGGGACAGAGGCATTTCTAGGACTCACCTTCAGCCTTCTGAGCCTTCCTCTTTGCCCAGCTCGGTGTGGGCATCTGCCTCCTGAGAGGGAAAACAAGACAAGCATGGAGAGGTCCAAATCAAGAAATGCAACACTACATGAACACTGCCAAATGCCTCTCCACTCCAAAACATACGTGCACTTGTGTTAAAGTTATTCATCCTTTTTGAAGGATGGAGTAGCCATGACTTTCTTCCATGTAAAACCCTCCTGCTGTTTTCTTAGGCACTCTGGTGTCTCTTAATACTTGTAAACATACATCAATTCAAAGTGTGTCAAGGTTCTCATCAACACACATCAATTCAAGGTGTATGTAGATACACAGAAACACACAGAAATACTTATAGTCATATACATACATAAATTCAATGCAAGTCTAAATACTCATCAACACACACCAATTCAAGGTGTGAATACACATAAACACAGAAATACTCATGAACATGCATGATTTCAAAGTGAGTCTAATTTCATTAACACACAATGTAAAGTGCATTAAAATACTCAAACATACATAAATTCAGAGTGTGTCTAAATACTCACACACATGCATCAAGCAGCTATGGAATATGTCACCCTCTTAAAGTTGAAATAAATCCTCTGTGAGCTTGAGAAAGGCAAACTTCTGAATGAATTAAGCAATATTAGCATCAGTTATTGATGCATCACAAATCTGCTTATCAATTTGTCAAAATTCTAAACTTATTTCATGTAGAGAGATCCTCTGTTTTTATACTCAATGCTATCTCTGTAAGTCCATACACATAGATTACAGCTGCTCCTCATACACTCACATTCATCCATACTCAATGCCTGCAAAATACCTGACATAAGTAGCCAGTCAGTAACCATGGTATAAAGTATTAAATCATCACAACCAACACAAGTTTGGCTGTAAAAGCATTAGTTCATGCAGCTGGCCAAGCACACTGACCAAGACAAGCATACACACTCTCCAGAAAATAGTTTTGACACTTTTGCCAGTTTTGGAGCAAACACGGTAACCAAACTGCCTAAAGAGATTTGTTCCAGCACTCTTGGCACAAACATGACAACCAAACTGTCCCTGAAAGTCAATTGCATTGAGAAAAACTGCATCATCATTTACAAGTAAACAGCATGCAACGTTGTGTCATGGAAGTTTTCAAAGTCATCACGCTCATCAACATTTTCCTTACCTAATCTCCTCGTCGTCTTTGTCGTAGACATCTTCCCACACTGGTTCAGTTTCTCTCTCTTTCTTAGATTTCTTTGTCTTCGTCTTTTCAGGAGCCTGAAAAATGGAATCCAGCACTGATTGAAGCGGCTGCACGCACGATGCTGACACTATCTAGTTATTAGTCCACATTGTCAGAGGACAATGTGATTCAATGTCTCGACTGCCTTCGAAATGTCATGTTTAAAAACTTGTTTTGAAACTGTCTCTGGACAGGATGAGCTAGTGACGCTCTTTCTCTCTCTCGTTTTGTGTACTCGTGGTGTATACATAAGAAAGCTGAGGCAATCGATAGAATCTGGCGATCGTTTCAACTAAATTTTACAAATTTATCAGCGACTGAATGAATCGGACACTAGAATTTATGTGCGTGATCACGGTGACGGTGATGGTACCAAACTTAGGATTGACCGAACGACCATCTCAAAACAAAAAATGCGAAGAAACATCGATTTTAAGACCACTGACCACTGTAAAGCTGCTGCCAAACAATCTCTCCTCCAATTCCTCTTCTGTTACAGTTCTTTTCTTCCCTTTCTGCCGATCCATCTTGGTTCAACAGATACACGCACGTGTAAAGTCTCGACCGGAAGTTATGTGCGTTTTATCTCATTTCCGGTAGTCGCAAAAAGGCAAAATCATATAAATTTATGAAACATTAACGTAATGTATTAATTCATGCCCACATACTCAAATAGTTACACCAAAAGAAAATCAAAAGTAATATCTGCAAAATGTTTCACGTTTGCGACCACGTAGTTACTTCCCTTGCTGGGTAGAGCGCAACTTCGAAAAGGTGGACAGCTGCTAAAGCCTAAAGCGCTGCAATCAGCTGATTGAAATGATGGATGATATTAAAAGACAGAAAAACAATGGAGACGAAAAAACGTGTGTTCATCATTTCAATGAAGGGGTTTGGCAAGACTCAACCTTTCACCGGAATTTAAATGTCTAAACCAGATCCAGATCCAGAACTATTGGGGAGGAAATGATCCAGTGAAATATGAGATGAAGAAAAAAAAAATTGTTCAAGTAGTTTGTATCCTCGTGTGTGTCACTGTGTGTGTGTGTGTGTGTGTGTGTGTGTGTGTGTGTGTGTGTGTGTGTGTGTGTGTGTGTATGTGTGTGTTTGTGTGTGTGTGTGTGTGTGTGTGTGTGTGTGTGTGTGTGTGTGTGTGTGTGTGTGTGTGTGTGTGTGACAGGTGATGAATATGTAGTACATGGTTTCCATGAAATCATTGCATTCATGCCATATCTTGCATCATAATTTTTTTCTTTCAATGTTAATATAGAAAAAGTTTTTGGTTACAAGGAGCTTGAAAGACTGAATGTGAAACAAGCATTCTGCCTAATTCACTACACTTGTGAAATTGAGTTTAACCAATCGAATTCAGTGAAATTTAGTTCAGTGCTGTCTGTGAGATCTCGATCTTGGCTTAAATTAATCTCTCCCCAGGATATATCACTTTTTCTCACTAGCATAACCAAGAATTAAGGTTCTTCTAGAGCATTTTCATGAGAATTTTTTCTTCAAAAGTAAGTAATAATTCACATATGAGGTTTGGAATTTTACAAATTTGGTAGCATTACCTGTTATTGATTTTTATGCTGAACTTTAAGAAGCAGGCAATGGTCAAAGCAGGCTGATCATAACTGAACATGATAACATTTGATGCATAACTTTTCTAAAAGCGAATGAGTATGTAGTGTATTAGACCAATATAGGCAGAGATGTTAAACTAGCATGAATGAAGTTTGCTATTGTCACCCATGCACAGCCTTAGAATCCATGGTTAACAAGATTTGCATTCAGCTATCAGAACTTGCCTCAACTTTTCTGCCATTGCACAAAATGTTGGTCCAAAAATGACATAAAGCAGCCTGAAGCCCCATTGGTAGCTTCTGACTGCTCAAGGCCAATCCTGGCTGTGTTACTGAAATAACCCTGAAAGCCCAGCGGTCAGTACTTCCTGCCAACGAAGGGGTCATTCAGCAGCTCTAACTTTATGTTTTATCAAAAATGACATCTGAATGATACATGTACAAACCACAGACTCTTTCAAAATTCCACAACAAATATGTGAACAAATCTTGAACTTGTTTCCATTTATAAAACTTAATTAAAGTTCACAGATGAAACCTATTTGCCTCAGGTTTAAGAGCCCTATGGTTCTTGAGCCCAGTGCATAATAATGATAAACAGAACCCACAGACTTTTGCATTTCTACCCTTCCTTTGCATTTTTTGGACAGTGCACTTTAAGGCAATCCTGCAAGCTGCATGCGATACCATTCATCAAAGTGTATGATTTTTTGCTGTTTCCTCTGATTAAAAAGTTGCCTGTCCTTTCTCTCCATATGGTAGATAAGTTAGCAGGGAAGGGAAGTTCCTGTAAATACTTTTTACTTTGGCATGTTGTAGACGTTGAACCAAAGCTAATGCAGTCATACATTGCAGATGTTAACCAAATATCATTCACACACAGACAGAATGACAGAATCTGGGTTTATATATAATATATATACATACAGATTTCTGTGCAGCTGCAGACTTTTTTCTTTTTTATGTTTTAGTTCCAATCCTCAAAACCTTCCCAACTTTCCATCTTCAAGAGACGCCAGTCTAATCCAAGCCTTATCTTTCTCCCACCTCCAATGATGCCATCCAACTTTCTTTATCAGACTGTGCACTGCAGCCTAAGGAACAGTCTGTAACATTACTTGGATGGCTGAAAAGGATGGACAGATGGATGGACGGATGGATGGACGGATGGATGGATGGAGGGAGGGAGGGAGGGAGGGAGGGAGGGATGGATGGATGGATGGATGGACGGACGGACGGACGGATGTATGGACGGACGGATGTATGGACGGACGGATGGACGGATGGATGGGGGTGGGTGGATGAATAGATGGATGGGTGGATGGATGGATGGATTGATGGATGGATGGATGGATGGATGATGTTTTAAGGATTATGCAATTTGTAGATGCAGCTAGCGGATGCGAAAATCAAAGATCGTATGCCATAGATTAGTGACTGCTGTTTTCCATCAATATTGACCCATCCACGACACACCCCTTTCTCGCGGGAGATCGCGTGGTATCACATGCAGGCGGCAAATTGGCTTCGACGCGAACGCCAACTGAATCGTTGAGTTGTATTCCGGACATCATTTGTGACTCATTTTTGCCAGACAGTGAGAAGATTTCTCAGACTGTGATAGACAGGAGTATGAATAAATACTACTTATGTTATTTAGACGAAATTAAGATATATGAGCAAGAGGATTCAACGGTGGAGGTGACAGCTCGGGAAGTGCTGGCATCTGCGTGGCAATGAGCGTCGTATCTGTCTGTTGTCAGGTGCCTGTAAAATGTTAATCAAGTGTTCCAGTGATCAGGTAGTAAAGTTTATAACGGATTGAGCGCCTCGGGTTGGTGTAGAGTCGCTATACAAAACTACTACCTTTACCTTCACTAGTTGCATTGATGAGAAAGAAATTTACCAACCACGTTCGATTCGAAGATTTCGGTCATGCTATTTACCGAAATGGCGCTAATGGCTTCGAAATGGCTTAGAAATGAGCATACATATCGTTATCCCCTTCTTGAATATGATATATTTAAGCTATTCTAATTAAACCAGAACTATATTTGACCAAATTACGTTAGAAACAGCAACATTTTGAAACAGACATGCGGTCGCCATTTCGATCATCATCCTGGACGGATATGGCGACCGCATGTCTGTGTTTCAAAATGTTGCTGTTTCTAACGTAATTTGGTCAAATATAGTTCAGCTGGTTTAATTAGAATAGCTTAAATATATCATATTCAAGAAGGGGATAATGATATACATGCTCATTTCGAAGCCATTAGCGCCATTAGCGCCATTTCGGTAAATAGCATGACCCGAAGATTTGATCGAGACAGGGGTGAACCTTTGCGCTTCGGCTTACGTTGGATGGGATATATTCTGTTCTAATCCTGGAGCTTTGTATAACCGTGCTCTACCCAAAATCTCAGAACTACCATCACGACAGACAAGCTGTGTAATGAGATGGTAAGGTACATAGGCATCATCCTCGCAATGAAGCGTTACTGTACGTCTTATCCTCACTCAACCCTCACGCTCCCTCCCAAAATTTGCTTCCTGAAGCCTAGAAATGAATAAACTTGTGTTAAACAACAGTAATGTTCAATTTAAAATGCAGATCTGAGACTCACCCCCGCGCAGACTCCTTTGTTTTTATTAAGCCGGTTGAGATTTAGCTGATCGTGTGGCCGGCAGCACGCCTTGATCCACGCCATGGCATCGGCTCTTCTGCTTTTTACAGAGGGAAATTGATGCAATTTGCCTCCTACTATTTTATCGGGATATCGTTGATCACCAGAGCATGTGCCCCACTGGCAGTGAACAACCATTTTGTTGTGGTTGTGCGATAGGCTAGAACCTAAGCGAAAACGAGTGATGGAGTCAAAGAGACGCTGCTTCCAGACAGTGCCGTATTTGTGATACGAGTGTGAGCCAGAGAAGTCTGCGCTAAAAACAGACTAGTTCCGCGTCAGCGATTGGCTAAGCCCAGCGACCGCGTGGACCGTGTGGATGGGCTAATAACGGTCGTTGTTCGGAATACCGACAATTCGAATGCATGGGCGATATAATTCATACGACTGAATGCCCATCAGTCGGGAAACCCTAATGAGGCATAATAATCCCGTTAGATAAAATATATTCCTTTCCTATTCAATCAAGGGGAAAATGTTACTCACAGTGGAGTTTTCTATCGTGTTCCTAGCGTCTTCTCCATGGTTGCATGAGCTCCGTCGAGATCGAGACACACTCGGGAAGACAGAGTGATCTTTTCCTACTTCTAGGAAAACAACGGCGCGTCTAAGTCAAATCAGGTAACAGAACAAAACACTGTTGTTAGTCTCTGAGACATCTTGGCCTTTCTTTCTCCCCTGTAATCTGTCCTGCATACTCTCTTTCCGTCTTTTCTAGTATTTGTTAAGTTACAAAAGGCAAAACATAACAAATTCTCACCATTTACAAAGTGATCCGAACAAACATAGGCCTATCGATCTGCCTTAGTGTCAAAAGTGAGTGACTTCAGGTTCAGTTGAGCGATCCACTCACGGCGCCTTTGAGTTGTGAGGTCCAGCATTTCCTTGCCTTTTCGTGTTGCAACACGCGGTACAACAAAAAAAGTCGATGATTCTCTCTGTCATGCTGATTGTGGCAGTTCTTCACACAGCAGGAGGTCACCATTGTAGAAACAAAAAACTTTCTGCTCCAAAAACAGTCGTGTCTTTCACTGATTTTGTAAGCGACGCGCCGTTGTTTCCCTAGAAGTAGGAAAAGATCACTCTGTCTTCCCGAGTAGTGTTTGCTGGAGAGGCCGTGGAGTGAGGTGAACTCACGTACCGCGCGAACTAGGGGTCGGTAGACTGCCGATAGGAGTTGTCTTCCCTCCAATTACAGAGGCGATGGGGCAGGCGGTTGAGATGTATGTGTACATTACTTCCTTGGCTCCCCTCTGGAAATATCTGTGTTGCCTGTCGATAACTTTTTTGTCTGACTACAAAGAAAGTGACCCAGCAAAAGGAGTATTGAATCTCAGTGCTGCGCTTTTATGTAGGGAGTCGTTATGTATCAATATAATAATATGGGAAAGCGGGGCATTAAGCACCCCCTTTTAAAATGTCGGCAATTATTCTGTTCTTTTAAAAGTTACATCAAGTTAAACGGAGTAAATAAATTGAAGACACTAATATCCAGTGAAACATATTGACTTTCTTTGATAAACTCGAAACTAAATATTTAAAAACAAATTTTATTTCTTACAGTTAACTTCATGCTCTTGGGGCATGAAACCCCGGGAGGTCGGGGCAATTGGCCCCTACATGAAATACATATTTTGGTAAGTTGTATCTCATCTAAAACGTATAAAATAACTTACAAATGCATAGAATCACACAGGAGGGAAAAATTCATAATTTTGATTTTACTGTAAATTTCTCTGCCAATGCACAGGTCCAAAATAACAGGCTGCAGCTCCACTGCCTTATTGGTGGCATCTGACAGCTCAAAGCAACCCAACAAGCTGCATGTGATGCCATTCATCAGACAAAGTGTATGGTTTCCATTTATTTCTTCTGATTTGTGTATATACTAATGGCAGAAACTGCTGTATTCTTGACGCAATGCTACAGAATCAGGTACAGAAAATTGAAGGGAAGCAGGTACCAACTAGTCTTTTACTGACATTTTCAGGATAAGTGTGTGGAGCAGAAAAAGGAAACACATGCTAATGTAGTGTGTGTGTTTGTGTGTATTTCGTGAGTCCTATTTTGTCTTGTTGACTTGTAAAATTTTCATTTTAGAAACAAAACGCTAAAATGTGGGGCATTAAATCCCACCACATTTTGATTGACTCTCATGGGCTTTGACTTTCTCTTACGAGATTAATAAAGGGTGAGGAAGTTTTTAATATCAGTGCGGAAACATCATCAAAGTTATCATATTTAACAAACTTCTGTGACCAGGTGAAGTGAAGCCCAAAGTTTGACATGGACTCTCTCTCTCTCTCCTCTCTTTCTCTCTCTCTCTCTCTCTCTCTCTCTCTCTCTCTCTCTCTCTCTCTCTCTCTCTCTCTCGCTCTCTCTCTCTCTCTCTCCTCCCCCTCCTCCCTTTTGCCTGGTCAAAGCGCTGGCCCCACCAAGCACTGTCAGCCTCTTTCCCCTCTCCCCCTCCTGTACCCCTGTATCATGTATCCTGCGTCTCAGACGGCCATGTTCTATATATGTTGTAAGACCAGCCTACTATGTAGCTTGTCAGTTTGGAGTGTCCCAGCCGCCCCCTCCCCTTATCTGTTTGTTAATTGAACTTGACATGCGACCTCTGGACAGCTCCACTCCTATCATTGGCGCGCTATGCCTAAATTGTTAGAATCTAGAGACAAATTTGATCCTTTCTCTAAATTAAAGCATCTGATTGCAATGGTGCAATATTCATTCGGTTGACTTTGTTATGCCTGTCAAGGCAACATTTGGTTTGAATAATTTTGAGTAAGTATAAGGCAGCAATGAGCCTTTTTATATCAACAAGAAAGCACAACCCCGAGACAGGCAGAAATCCGCACTGCTGATGGCAAGCCTGGCTCCCCTGGGGTCCGCGCATTGCTTTGATAAGGGGGGACTGTCGGGAGGTTGGGAGAGACATTCACCACCAGAGAGAGAGAGCTCACCAGCAGTCTCTACAGAGACATTCACCACCAGAGAGAGAGAGCTCTCCAGCAGTCTCTACAGAGGCGTTCAACACCAGTCTCTTGGGAGACCACTGTCATCCACGTTTAATAAAGAAAACTGGAAACGTCACGGGTTTGCCTCCTCCCTGTCTTGCACATCAACGGACCAGGAGCCTGCATCACCAACCAGGCACAACATCACCTCGGCTCCACCACATTCTGGCGTCGTCGGCAGGATAGACAGGAAATGGAAAGCGAACTCATCAGTTTCGATGACGGTGTGACCAGCTCCACAACACCATGTGTGATGGAACCACCGGCCCTCTCAGCCTTAGAACTACTGGCCACAGTTGCTGCTGCAAGGACACCTTTGCTTCCTGCATGTGCCTCTCCCTATCTTTCTGCCAGAGAGTCTCTGTCCACCACAGGAGTCAGCGGACAGCAGGCCCCCACAGCCTGCTTGATGCCCTCTCAGCCTGCCCCCCCTGTCCAGTCTGCTAGGGCAAGCAGTGACCAAGGCGGCAGCAAATCTGCCCAGCAATCAGAGCAGCTGTACCTGACTCAACCACCCAGACTGCGGATGTTTTCGGGAGAGGAAGGAGACACTGAGTCTCTTACCGAAGAGGCAGGAAGAGTATTACGAAACTGTCCGATGGAAGATGGGGCCGCTACAGAATGCATTCTGCAGGCATTAACAGGCTGCGCACGGCAAGAAGTTCTCCACCGTCCGAACCTCTGCACAGCAAACGACATCATCATCACCCTGAAAGAGACATTCGGCGGCGATCATCGTGGGACGTCGACGCTCCTTGGCACCTTCCATCGCCGAAGCCAAGGGGTCACGGAAGGCATCATGGAGTATGCTCAACACCTCCAACTGCTTGCACAGCGAGCAAACAGGCGGAAAGAGGGATGCCTGGATGACGAGGCCCTCCGGGATCAGTTTGTGACCGGCCTGCACTCCCCATCGCTTCGCCGTGACCTCCGCCGCTACCACCCGCCATTCGATTCCTTGTCATCACAGGAGCATCCCTGCCACAACATCATCATGAAGTGGAACCACGACGTGCAGCTGTCTCTCCAGGGGGCACCGTCCAACCTGCCCTTGATGAGACTGTAACTACCCAGCCAAGCCCCTCATCACTGGAAGATAGCAGACGCCTTCCCTGGAATGTTGAAACAACGGCTGGCATTCCACATGCCCGCCCTGTACTCATTCACGTCATGAACATTTCGGCATTGGGTGACTGCCGTCTTCGGTTGCGTTTGTGTTTGTGTGTGTGTGCTGAGAGACAACGAACAGTTTTGTGAAGACACACGGAAGGATGCGATTCCCTTCATTGGAATGGACACTCCAATTGTAAGTAATCCATTTTGATCAACGAAACAGGCAATTTCTGCAGTCGCTATTTTGATTTGTAAATGGAAGATCGTTGTTTTCTTGTCTTTCTACACACGTAGTTGTAATAAAAGTAAAATGAAAATGTCAAGTGTAATACAATTTTTCTATTAAAGTTGCTTAAGAAGTAATATACTCATCACTTGATATATGCAGTATATCATATTTGTAATGAAATGTTACCATCGTAGTGTGAAAATTGGTTCATAATATTGATTGTAAGTGGTCATTCTGACTGTACTGTTTCATTGTTGTGCGTGTTGTATTCTGGGATGGACAGCCTTGTGGATTCAGGTCAAATACCACCCAAGGTCTTGTTCATGGAATGTAACCTCACGCCTGGTATTTCTTGTTTCAATGCATCCCGGACTTATGTCTTTGTCTATTTTTGTTATGGTTCGTAATGGCAGAATGTCCATTGCGGTGGCACCGTAATTGGTCTTATTACGGTGGAATTCGTAATGCGGTCAGAGCATTGCGGGGTGTTACTGTTGAGTGTAGCACCAATACTTAGTGTTTAACCTGTGGCTTCTTACATCTAGTTGAAGGGTTCAGACCGCTTCTAGCTTGTTTTTGAGGCACAAGTTGTGTATGTTTTTATGTCAGGTTGATGACACTTGCTGAAGGGTTAAGACCGCTTTAAGATGTCTGACCCAACCTGTTGTTTCAAGTTCGGATGCTATGTTGTTTTCTATGTTGAATGACTACTTGTAATCAACTGAACGAACCAGATTGACTAGGCATTGTTTTTCTTGTACTTCGAGGGCGAAGCACTGTTAGATTGGCGGGATATGTGACCGGGTGAAGTGAAGCCCAAAGTTTGACATGGACTCTCTCTCTCTCTCTCCTCTCTTTCTCTCTCTCTCTCTCTCTCTCTCTCGCTCTCTCTCTCTCTCTCTCTCCTCCCCCTCCTCCCTTTTGCCTGGTCAAAGCGCTGGCCCCACCAAGCACTGTCAGCCTCTTTCCCCTCTCCCCCTCCTGTATCCCTGTATCATGTATCCTGCGTCTCAGACGGCCATGTTCTATATATGTTGTAAGACCAGCCTACTATGTAGCTTGTCAGTTTGGAGTGTCCCAGCCGCCCCCTCCCCTTATCTGTTTGTTAATTGAACTTGACATGTGACCTCCGGACAGCTCCACTCCTATCATTGGCGCGCTATGCCTAAATTGTTAGAATCTAGAGACAAATTTGATCCTTTCTCTAAATTAAAGCATCTGATTGCAATGGTGCAATATTCATTCGGTTGACTTTGTTATGCCTGTCAAGGCAACATTTGGTTTGAATAATTTTGAGTAAGTATAAGGCAGCAATGAGCCTTTTTATATCAACAAGAAAGCACAACCCCGAGACAGGCAGAAATCCGCACTGCTGATGGCAAGCCTGGCTCCCCTGGGGTCCGCGCATTGCTTTGATAAGGGGGGACTGTCGGGAGGTTGGGAGAGACATTCACCACCAGAGAGAGAGAGCTCACCAGCAGTCTCTACAGAGACATTCACCACCAGAGAGAGAGAGCTCTCCAGCAGTCTCTACAGAGGCGTTCAACACCAGTCTCTTGGGAGACCAGTCATCCACGTTTAATAAAGAAAACTGGAAACGTCACGGGTTTGCCTCCTCCCTGTCTTGCACATCAACGGACCAGGAGCCTGCATCACCAACCAGGCACAACATCACCTCGGCTCCACCACACTTCAATGAAAAGTTTTTATGGAGAAATGAAAATCGTCATGGAAAAAGCCACAGTTCCTCTTCAATTATCTGGAAAAAAATTCTATTCTCTCTAAAGCAGTACATAATACACGAAGTATAACACGAAACGTCAGGAAATTAATGCATGTGTACTTGCCTTGATGGATTAGGACAGCACTGATGCAA
Source organism: Theodoxus fluviatilis (assembly GCA_034096865.1). NCBI lineage: Eukaryota > Metazoa > Mollusca > Gastropoda > Cycloneritida > Neritidae > Theodoxus > Theodoxus fluviatilis. Next base: position 66,897 of record JAWQFJ010001089.1, on the reverse strand, counting down.
ATCTCGTGTTTCTTTGTTGATCACGAAGTGCACATCAAAATTAGATGGGAGTGAGGTCTAAGAGGCAAAGTTTTTTCGGACTTTCAACACAGCAGCAAAGGTGTGGTGTCAAAAAAACTTGACTATGACTGACCTATTTCCGCCTGGGTCAAAACGATATATCGTTCTCAAGAGAAACTAATTTTGATTGGTTGAAACTCATTTTGTAAATAAAATATCTAAAACTGAAATGATGTCGATTTTTTCATCAAAGTGGTCACTAATGCCCCCTGGGGCTTAATGTCCCGCTTTCCCCTAGGCCTATATTCTCCCACATTTTCTCTCTGTAGGCGGCACCAAACATTAAGAAAACTCATTTTGTCACGGACTGATAATTTCTTGCTAAAGGTTTATTTTTTCGAAGATGTGTTTCCCTGGAAAATCAGTTCTGACACATTCCATTTTTTTTACCCTCGTGCCTGATAATGATACGAATCTGGCTGACTTGCACCGTTCGCACTATTGCATGAACCTCTCCAGAAAGTTTCATTCTGTGTACAACATTGTTTGATGGAGATTGCCTCGAAACGAGCCTTCCTTCTGTGGTCTTTGCGTCTGTGTCCTTTTGCCTGGTATTAACTCGCACTTCAAGAGCACTAGGCATCAACATTTTTTTAAAAACTTTATGAGTTACTGTGCATACATGTTTTTCTTTCTCGAACCATCCAGCCTAGCCAAGGTAGGAAGTAGTGTAGAGTTGTGTGCAAAACCCTCACACTTCCTGCACAGACGGGCAAATTAAGAATCACAAGTTGTACGTGCTTTTCATGCCAGTGAAGGGAATTGTTCAGGCTGCATGGACATCGGACTATTTAAAACAATTAATTATGCATGATTCTCACGTGGAAAGTTCATGATACACGATTTGCACGTGCTTTTTATGTAGAGTTCCTCTGTTTCTCCGTTTAGTATATTTTTAAGCTCGTTTACTGTTTTTTCCACGTGAAAAATGCGGGATTTTCTTGATTTACGATTTGCACTTGTTTTTCATGCAAAGTTAAAAAGTTACTTTTAAAGTGCATTGTGTGCCAAATGTGATTTACGATTTGCACGTGCTTTTCTTGTAAAGAAAAACGAGTTACTTTTCAGTGCATCACGAGAAAACTTGTGTTTTTCATGATGTCATGTGGTTTTCGTGTCTCTCTTTTCCTCGAACCCCCCCCCCCCCCCCCCCCCTCATTTTAAAGCTTGGGAGTTACTTCCCTTGGATCGCGATTCTGCTCCTGGCAACTACCTACTGTCGGAAGTTTTTTTAATTTGTTACGGCCATCTCTTAGGAGTGTACTCATTCGTAAGCATTTTCTTTTTACAGTCGAGTTGCCCTAGCTTAAAATAAAATGGGTCATGCGATTTTGCCTAAAAGAATTTTTCTATCAGTTAAATGTCTCTCTCTCTGTCTGTCTCTCTCTCTGTCTGTCTCTCTCTCTCTCTCTCTCTCTCTCTCTCACACACACACACACACACACACACATTAAATGACATTCATGCCTTAATTTATTCATTATGAACTAGAAATCATTTATATACATTTCTGCTTCGTACTACCAGTCTACCAGTCGTGTGGAAATTGAGGCGTTCCATGTAGTTATAGCGCCGTTTTGTCACTGGGTTGCCGCATTTCTTCAAGGGAAAGAAAACAAGGACAAAGACACAGTAAAAGATTGGAGAACAATTTATTTGTAGCTCCATGGGCAGGCAACAAGACTTCGCACCAGACGAACAGGGGGACACATGCCAGAACACTCAAAGCGATTCACCACAGACTGGACATTGTCACGTCTAGTCAAGAGTCTGCAAGGGATGTAAAACGTCGAGATTGCACAATACTAACCACTATCTACAATAAGAACAAGATCGGGGTAAAAGCGAGGGTGACAGGACACCCCAGACAGACAAAAGGCGGAGATTGAAGTAGCTTCCTTTACAGTTGAGGTAGAAAGTGATCGACAAGATGATTTCATCTTCTTAGAAAATTTGATGCCGCGCAGAAAAGGCTCATCAAATGCACCGTATTCGAGCAAAAAATCTTCGAACTTCGGGGACTACGTACCTAATATTTTCGACGCACTTAGCCAAAAAACTTACACAGGGTGAATTGTTTAAGACGTATTTACAACCTAAAAGTAAACTACTGACGCTAAATGATAATCCCATTAAAAAACTAACTTCAGTAACTGCTGATAATTCCTTTTTCATTTTCTCTTATTTCATTTTCACGCTTTGATATTAAGCCTAAGAGCAAAAGAGGTTACAGAACAGAAATGGAGGTGATACTCTACCCCTCAAAGCCCAAGGTACAGCTCGATACAAAAAGATCACAACAGAGTGGACAGAACAAGGGTCAGGCATTGGCATTACTTCTTCCTTGGCGTCAATAGCACGATTTGAAAACCCATTGCACGATCTAGTCTATTATGGCCATTAGTGATATGAAGGACAAGACACACCCCAGTTTTGGAAATATTCCAAGCAACACGGACCAGTTACATAAGGACAACGATTCTCTTTGGCTTAATGTCAGCAGACCCAGCCAAAAAGATTATTCCAAAAGTTTCACAATTTTCCCCATTGAACAACAAGAAATGAGTTTTATGCGTTTTATGTACAAGTGGGGAAAAATACTTTTAATGTGTATTTGTGGTTTCTGAGCTGACCTCTTGACCTATCGACAGGTCACATTTGCAACCCTTCTGCCTGACTCGAGTGGTAACTGATTTTGCTGTTGTTGCTCTGCATACATCCCCCGCTTTTGTGCGCCACTCACTCAGGCAACTGCCCACACACACGCATGCGTATGCATGCCTAAAGTCATGCACACTGACACGTGCCTTTACAGACCCTTGAATTTGCACTTCAGGGGACATGCAAGACGGATGTGCACACACACATCAAACATGATCTCTTTCTCGTTCTCTCTCTCTCTCTCTCTCTCTCTCTCTCTCTCTCTCTCTCTCTCTCTCTCTCTCTCTCTCTCTAATAAATGACATTCATGCGTTAATTCATTCACTATGAAATAGAAATCATTTATATACATTTCAGCTTCGTACTTATGATTACGATGACTTGAGAGCAGTACGGTTCAACTGAGTCACGAGAGTTCAGCTACAATAGGTCCGTCGCATATTTGAACATTTTTCTCGCAACAGTGACGCTCTGCCTGACTTAGTATCATTTCACAAAAACGCACGTGGAAATGGGTCGAACAGACTTGCAGTGATTGACGACCTCCATACTTATTATGTACAATTCAGTACATTCACAATGGACAACTCACGCCGTGATGCTATGAATATATTTATACAATGACTCTGAAGTATACTGTTTTTCATAATACATAAATGATGACAGATACTGCATTCCAGTGACAGAACGCTATCCGCACTTTATTGCTTTTGCCGAAAGGCAAGAGCGAGTCTCCAATTGTCTTTGTTTTATGGAAATCACAATGAAAAATCTTAGAGGACTGTTCGCAGATTCGGCTCTAGGGTGGGAAAGGTAACATTTTGATTATACTTTTTCATACAAGACAGAGGAAACACAACAACCATGTTACAGATTCAGTGCTTTGCGATATATCACTACGATGATAACAATAATTCATAAGCCATAACTGAGCACAACGTAGACTTTAAGGTCGTTGAAATCGTTGGCACTGAACAACTTGGAAATGGCACAAGAAATTGCAAGCGTCTTCAAGACCAGGAACACCAAGAGAACAACAGCAGGTAATTTGCATAATAGACCATTTTAAAGATGCAATAAAGCTCTTCTCGACTCCAAATCATCTCTTGCGTATTTCAGACGCAACTACATGTACAACCCTACGTAAATGCGCAATGTACCTTTAAGACGTCAATTCAAGATTGTTACATTTCACTTATTTTTGTTGGTGCTTTTCCAATGCATCAACATCCTATGAGTGGGAATAGTTGGGTTTTTGAAACAACAACAACAAAGGAGATTTTGGTCAGGGTTGGAGAATTTTTGCGTAATCATTACTTCATCAGTTTCACTAATTAATTTTCAAAGTCTCACACTGCAATTTGTTCATAAAGAAATAAGAATGCTGCATGTATACAGAAAAGGTTATCACGTTGGAAAAGTCATGCCAGAACGTTATTGCATCCTTAACCTTGAAAATGGTGAAGACAATAGTTCCCACACTGATGAAGACAAAAATGGAAAGACGACAGCTGTGTTTTGTGAGAGATGTTTGGAAAAAATGAAATCACAACACGTTGGATGAACTGAATGGAACTGCGTTTGAATGATGTTTGCGAGGCGATCATATAGACTGTTCTCCTTGGTACGCACCGATTTTAATAAGTACTAGGAGTCAATTTATATGATGGTACCGGGTGGCAGAAACATACCAAAACATCTTCTTCATTAAACTCTTTGAGCAGAACCAGACGAGAAGGCTTTAGCGACCTGCAGAATGGACACGGCCGAGTGGAAGGAGAGGCACTGAGGTTTCTGGCGATCCACTGAGGGGCAAGAGATGAGGCGAGGCAAAGGAATGGCTAGACTTTCCGGGTAAGGGATACACCACTGACTTTTCAGTGCTGTATTGTCCTCATAATGGACAACTATTAAGAACGAGAAAGAATCTTCGGAATCTTAAAAAAATATATATCTTATATATGTAAAAGTTTTACATTGCCTGGATGAAGGGTCGCAGTTTTAAACGGTTAAAACGTTCACTTTTGTACAGATATAAAATCAAATACGGTTTTTAAAAACGACTCTTTGAAAGATTACCTCCTACAGGTTTTTTTTACATTAGTATTATAAACATAGCTTTATCATCGAAAATCCGTCATGTTCAGTTTACGAACAGAACACATTACCATCACGCACTATATTTCTTCATACTCCTCGTATTCTTCACTGCTGCAAGATACATTTTCTTGCCAAGATAAATTAACACATATCAACATCGTTTTGTCTATGTTGAAAAAAAGGTGGAAAGCTAGAAAAACACCTTTATCATGCTGAATTATTATTCTATGTATAGTTAAAGAGATAAAAACGCCTGCTTAAAATTGTAGACCTCAGAGTACACAAACACTCAATATGACAGAAAGAGCATAGCTAGATTTCTACAGTTGCGTAATCCATTAGCCTTAAATCACAGTAAGTTATTAAAAAGATTCTACACGAAACAAGAAAAGTGCTCGTCTGTGAACAAACAAATCATGACATATTACTTCATGCAAAGCACTGATCAACACATCGTCTTCATTCTTTGATGATTATAATATCAATACTTCCGAGATCGCTCAAAACACATTGGTGTCAGGTTATCAATTATGCATGAGGTCATGTTTCATTCTACCATCTTCATGCGCCATGCTTTCCTTTTTAAAGGACGCTTTTCGTGCAGATGTAATGACTTATGAGCGCCAAAAGAAAGAGGAGGGTGTCCATGAAATGAAATGAGATGAGATGAAATGAAACGAAATGCTAGAGCACATGACCACACTCACTTGAAGCAGACGCAGCAGAAACATGAACGTATGAATGATTAACACTTTTACACCACTCGAGTCTTCAGGTTAAGTGGAAGTCTCCACGTGCAACCTCATCAATGTCTCATTCTGGAGAACACGAACGAGCAATGGGCGTTCCATATGCGTTTTCAGATGCACGATTCACCGACCAAGGGGTGAGTCGTTAAGACAAGAGTTGTAGATTACAAAGGCCTTCGGGTCTCGATGGCAAAGTGTACAGAGGAGTCTGCTTTTTGGCGAGGTGAACGTTTGATTTTACAAAAATGCCTCTCGCCAGCACAGTCATTTTATGCACATCCCGTGTTTAAAGTAAACACTGCTATGTGTTTCTTGTCAGAATTATGCTGTATCACATGTCTTGGTCAATGATTATGTGCAGATTTTTCAGTAAGTTTCAGGGGTCAAATATATTTCTTCCATACCGTAACTGACTGCACCAGCAAATCAATGCTTCACAACATCCTTCCTGCACCGGGCAAGAGAGGAGTTAGCTTTGTCCATAGTAGTTTTCTTCAGTGGTCAACTGGGACACTGTCTTTTCGAAAGTTTCAAGATGCCACGTACTTGGAAGAGGGAAGAGCTCCAATTAAATTCTTCTTACAACGACAACCGCAGATCTTCCATTCCTCTTTCTCAAGCACTTCTCTTGTCATCTTGAAAAGAAAACAAACGTCTTCTGCATGTTTACCGAAACGGCTCCACGCCACACTTTCAGACGATAACATCTCGGAAGAAGAGATGGTCAATTTCATTGCAAAGCTCGTCGGCGTTGATGGTGTAGCTTCCTGACGTCGTCGTGGTGCGATCGTCTTCGTCATCTCTCGTCACGTTCGTCATCGTCTCCTCCGTCAGGGCATCGTCCAGGTCAGCAAAGGAGTACCCACCAGACCTGGTGGTCTCGTTGACAGGCAACGCCCTCCTCCCCGGCATTCCCGCCAAATACGTTCCACGGTAGGAGGCGTCCGAGCCTCGGTACCGCCTGGAGTCGGTGTACGGAGTTGTCCCCCTTGGCGGAAGCCGCGGCGGGTTTTTAGGCGTGCGGGGCGTGGTGGTCGCCAGGAACGACGGGCCTCCCAGCGAGTTGGGAGTTGCGGCCCTTGAGCGGAGGTCCACAGTGGTGTTGGCGGTGGCGCTGTCGTCGCTGAGGCTAATGTTGCGTGGGAGGTTGAGCGAGCAGGGCGTGCTGCCCATCTGGGGATGAGCGAAGAGGTGCGGGTTGTCCGAGTGGTGGTGCACATCTCCTGGCCCCAGGCGGCAGACACGCTCGGCGTGGAACGTCAGTACGGTCAAGCCTCCCAGGTGATGCTTCGGCTCTTCTGCAAAGACAGAAATGAGGTCACGTCTTACTGCTGCGTTGTGGCCTGGAGTTACGAAAAAGCATCTTGGAAAGTCATAGTAGATCACGTGGTGCACAACACATTGTGTTAAGTAAGAAGAGTGATCGCGTCAATGTCTAAATCAAAGTAAGCGCAGCGCAGTTGGTGACAATTAAAAAAAACCAATCAAATTATAAGAAAGTCATCAAACCAGGACGTTGCTATATTTTCATTTAATACAGTTTACGTTGAGAACCTATAGGAAAAACACAAGAATTCAAGAATTGGCAAAGTAAGGTTTCTCAGTTGAAGAAAAACGTAATATACACCAGCAGGCTCGTTAACACAACAAAGTAACATCATTAACGCTGCGCAATAACAGAATTGCTTGATTAAAAAATACAAAGCAATGTTTATTCACAAAAGAGACAAATTCCACATGCAAACGGACTTAAATCATCATGTAGTTATACACAAAAGGAAACTCAACGCACTTCAGATGGAACAAGTTCAAATATCCAAACAAATTCAACAGGGAGAATACTTCACAAATAAACACACGACAAGTACACCAAAGAGGAAAAATAAGAATCATGCTCATGCATAAAAAGCTTGGGCGTCAAGGTCACAGCATACAAGATGGCGTCAAGTCAGACAGTGGGAGGCAGGCAGGGAAAGAGCAACAAGAGAGCACAGCACTTCTAGCACAGCACTTCTAGCACAGCACCCCACCAAAGGCATGGCCCAACATGCTCCAAGTGCTTGTAGCCAGTCCCACCTCTATCAAAAATACAGTGCGCGTGCCCACCACTTTCTTCCGTACCAACCCGTGTGTCTCACAAGTGAAGTGAGTGTTTAAGAAAGACACTCGAACAATAATTTTCGGAAATGCTTCTTTACTCATTATTACGGTCGGTGCGTTTTGAGAATTACATAGTGATTCTGTGAAACATTTTTGAAACATCTCGTCTTCTAGAAAGGAGACCTACTGCAGAAAGACTATTCTTAAAATGTACGAGATGATTAATAGCTTATATCAATTCCAGATAAATCAAGCTTTACAACGAAATATAACTCTCATGAAAATCACCGCTGATCTCAAAGGGCACTTCTGGACATTTAGAAAAGACTGACGTAATTCACAGATCATGCTCAAACGTTTCACACATCCCAATGTTAACCGCATAACAGGCAACTACGGTTGTTATTTCTACGGGATATCCGAGCTCGAGGCTACTGGGTGAGGCACTGCAGAGGACCAGGTGAAGATCAGGACAGCACCATGCACAGTCACCGCACCCACTCGCAGACAGGAAGTGGCACTTACCACAAGACCATTCTGTCCAGCGACTCTACACATAGCACGAGCTGCTCACTGCTGGCAAAACGAGACGAACCAGAGGCTAGAGAGATGGCACACTACGTCTCCGAGACCCCATTTCAATACTTTTAAAAATATTTTTTGGGTGAAGACATAATTTCATATCTAGATACTGTACTATGGAAAGAGTTTTTTTTCCTTTCAAAAATGCCAACTACAATGAAAGTAGACTTCAAGGTAGAGAGGAGGAGAATGGAGTATGGATGGATGATACAAACACAACAAAACATAAACAGCATATTGAGGTCGCAATTTTCTGTTAGAAGTTATGTGGATTTTCTACATTTTCTCTGTTGTCTGTCCTTTTCACTGAAACTTATATACAATGCAGCTTGCAGCTTGCCTAGATGTATGTTGTTATTTTGCAAAACTGAGAGGCATGGTGCATTTCTTCGAAAATTTGACATCAAAACAAAGCTGAATGATTTACACGTGACAGTGAACCCAGGCAGCCTCTGTAGAGAAGCCAGGCACAACATGATTTCAACTGCAAACACAGTTTATTTACGCTATCGTTTCAAGCAGAATGGACTGGATTTTGAGGCAAGAGTCGTCCTATAACATTAGTTGAAGACTTCTAATCTCTGTGAGTACCGTTTGCAGAAATCGTATAGCGAGCTTCTAAAGCTAGCTAATAGGGCGTGCGAAAATCGTAGCGCGGGCATCTAAAGCTCTCCCAAGGCTCATCATGGATTTCATTCTTTGTCTGACTGCAGGTGCAACAGCACCGCTGTTTGCAGCTGCTGGCATCTCCACACACGGAAAAGCCGACTCTCAGTCAGCACGAGCCATGGGAACCGCCGACAGTGGCAGGGGAGGCGTGAGTTCGCCACCAGGGGGCGCTGTGTGCTCACCACACTTGGCGGTGTACCTTCACACGGCGCGGCAGACAGCGGGCAAAGCCAGACAGCCCCGGCCGTTCGCAAGAAACGTTGAGAAAAGCACACGGACTTACGTCACGACGTGAGAACGTCGCTACAAAGGTGGGGGAGGTTTTGATGCGCGAAACCCTGGGGTGTCTTTGGAAATCAGAGTTATTAAAGCAAATGCGTAGGTAGAGTTCGTGATGAGACTAATTCTATTACCCTATCCATTTCTTCTCGTTGTAATGAGCGAATATTGAAGATGAATTAGCAGACAGGACGATATTTGTGAGGTATTCGTTGTGTGACAAGGGGGCGGACGTACAAAGAAATACTTATGCACTATGCTATTTTGACATTTCAGTGCCAATAGGGATAAATGAGTTTTGTCACTCCTTCATTCATTTTTCGTAGGCTTCGTAAGTGACAATATACACCAAAAATCATCAAACAGACAGGATATGTATTGTAAAGAAAAGGACATTTGTACAACGCTTAGGATGGATATAAGTGCTACTGACAGTTGCAAAGACGGCAAAATGCACAAGACTAAACAGACGAAGATTTCTAAAGTGTCTTTCATCTCAACGCCACGCTAACTACGGTCATTAAATCATGCCTGTGTGTGACGTGGATGAGTTGTATGCATGGACGCAGTCATTCCAGCTGCAGCAGTTGCAGAGAGCAAGCACACTACAACTACGGAACTTGACATTCTAAATGAGAGAGGGAAAGGAAGACAACACACCTCATGCACTGCATCCACAGAGTATTACAAAATGTTGGTATTCCCGTATTTCAAGGACAGCCCTGCTGCAACTCGTTTGCCTTATTTGACCTTCAGGCGCTCTATTTTCGGGATATATCACATGTGCAAATGGTATCACTCTCAAAGAAATTCGGTAATTCTAGGGGTCGATCTTCGACAACAGCAGGCTAAAAACTTCGTTGATCTGAATCTATGACTACGGGTTTTTCTTGAGGTAAGTTCCCTACATGTGTGTTTGCAAACAGGTTCTAGGTATTTGAAGGCTGGTATCGTGGTCTCTAAATGATACCGACTTTTATGAGAAAAACCTTTCCTCGAGGTTGGAAAAAACCTTATTCAATATGGATGCGCAAATAGTTCCTAATAACGTTCTGTTCTTTATGTTATCACTTAGTTCTCACTACGGTTATAGAGTCTCTCTCTCTCTCTCTCTCTCTCTCTCTCTCTCTCTCTCTCTCTCTCTCTCTCTCTCTCCCCAACAGGCGGTCGGCCTTCGAATAAAGTTCAGTTCAGTTCAGTGCTCTCTTTCTCTCTCACATGTGGTTTCATTTTACTGGAAACTGCTGCAGATTTACACGCTGCTGACAAACAAAGGCTTAACTGTAAGTCACTGGGATAGGCACCTAATTCCGCTGTCCTCACATGCACCCCCACCCCAAATACCCTTCTACACCCACCCACATCCCACCCCCACCGCCACTCCTACCCAAGCTGTCCTATTGCATAGTGACCTCCCTTGGAAACCTCTCCAGAGGCGGTGGCGACACCTATCGGTGACACCCGAATGACCGGTGTCAGTTTTGGGGAGTATGGCGGCTCTAATGACCCGCATCTCATTAATTACCTCTCGATGTGGTTTCCATGGGGACGTAAAGCTTCTCTACAGACTGTGGGGACGCAGTTTTGCTTGTAGTCAAATGTCCTGCAGAGCACCACAGGGACAGCACGGTGTTTGTGAGTGGTTAGGGGCAGATTTAGGGTTATCAAAGGAGGTCCAACAAGCGTTATCATGAAAAATGACTGATGAAAGCAGAGCCAGTTCAGGTGCACAATTTGAAACACTTTCATACAAAACAAGCACGCGCGAGAACAAAGCAGGGAGACATGTACAAGCATACACACATGAAAGTGTGACAGCTCATGAACGTACAGAGAAACACAACATATTTTCTGATAGGTGAAGTAAAACCAACCAAATACAGTTGCAATGCCTTATCCTCATGAGCAATGATAGATGATGATTGATCACTTTTGATTAAATGCGCGAAGTTATTTTGAAGTCACAACCGTAAATGGATAGAAAAGAAACTAAATATGATTTAAGTATTGTTAGTTCGAACATCTTTTGGCATCTATCACACCATTATCTAAGACTGGGAGAATCTGCCATAAACTAAAACCAAAAATATTATTGGCACCAGATGACACTTACATTAGCAGCACACAAGAAGCCAAATTTATTTAAAGTTTTTGGTGTGTGTTTTTTCGCGAAGAAAGGCTTCCTAGCCAACGAATCTCTTTGGGGTAACTTTGTCTGCAAAAAAACCTTTCATGCTAATAAAATGTCGTTTCGCATCCAGCCCTAAGCAACATGATTTTCTTTTCATTCGCTCAAATTTTCTAACCTTATTAATATAACAAATCAGAAATAGCAAGGCGACGGTTACCCAACTATTCCCCCTACTCTTTCGAGGCGCTACATGTAATTTTTTTAACACACAAAGCCACAACCAATGCTACAACTCCCTCTACCCCACCTCAAACCAAACACTCCACACCTCGCAGTTAGCCAAAATCACCCTGACCAGCAATATCATCCCCACCCATGCAGCGTCCAGCACAGCGTGTGACGTCATGTGTGAACATCTAATTGAAGCAAACATGACGTCATGCAACGCGGAGTGTGATGACGTCACCAGTGCACGGGTAATGACGTCATCATGACTTCTGTAGTGACACATCCTGCCACGTGGGAAGACATCATCGGTGTCACTGTTACGTGACGAATGGCAGGTGATATCACTATGGTGGCGTTGAAGCTGAGGGGGGTGGCGTTTTGGCGGGAAAAGACCTACCTGTATCACTGGGCAGGTGGGCAGAACCTCTGTGGCTGCGAATGTCCTCGTCGCTTCCCCCTCGGCCGCTGTCCCCAGCTTCAGACATCTGACTTGCCACCTCCCCGTCCAGGTGTCTCAAGATGCCCTGCACAGAGACCCAAGCCTGCTCAGACACCTCCATCTACTGTGAACAATTGCTTGGACGCGTTCATCCGCAGCCTGGTTGTATGCTCTCCAGAGAGTTGGGATGACAATGGAGTAATAATGAATGCTGCTCGATGGGTTTAAATAATGGGTAAAGCACCTACTACTGTTTGAAAAGTCGCATTATGTTGGAGCATATTTACCTGTCTCTTCAGGGGACTTCTACTCCTTGCCCATAACAATTTCATCTTCCTCTGCATGCCCTGGGATATATATGTAACTGTTCAAGTCCATTTTTCACAATCACAGTTAAGTCTTCTCTTACGAATTTTGTGTGTGGAGCTACAACCCCAGTCACTGTTGTGCAGTGTCGGGTATGATACACCCGGTTTTACTTCAGGGTAGGGAGAGGCAATGCTGTTTACACTTGTTGCCCATGGATGCGACTTGAGGATCTCTGCTCCTGCAAGCCTCCACACAAATGCAAGGCCAGCGCCTCTACACATACACCGCGACTTACTCGCTGTGCAATAAAGACAAAACGATTTGGACAGTTCGTGACAGCGCTGCGACGGACAAGGACAAGATAAGGATGTGCAATCTCTGCGGCGTTTTCGACTCAAGACTCTTCATTCACTAAAAATAAACCAGAAAAGAAAGGACATACACCCTTGTTCTATAGATTCAGCAGTGCATTTGTTTAAACCAAACTTCATCTGAAAGTAATATTGACACCATCACCTCTCTTTATGAGCAAATCCACATCAATTCGAACAAAATTTGTCCTCTTTCACCCACACTCCTTTGCGCTGTACCCTCCCCCTTCCAACTCTCTCTCCACCCTCCCCCTTCCAACTCTCTCTCTCTCAAAACACACAAACACACACACACACACACACACACACACACACACACACACACACACACACACACACACACACACGTGTACATTCACACATTCGCACGTATTTAGCAGCCACAAAACCATGAAACTTACTTTTTCAAAGAAATGAAGATAAAGGATGAAATGTAAGCATAGGAGACGTGATAAGCATAAAAGAAAAGCATTTCACCCAATCGGCATTAGAAACACTGTCCTTCAAAGCAAAAGAAATATACACTAGGGAGTTAGGTTTTTTTCCCCAAGACTTTCTAGAAGCAAAAGAAAGGACGATGTCACAGCACAGGAGACGGTTTTCTATGAAGCAAAAAAAAAGGGAGAGGGAAGACAACAAAAAAGCAAAGGTCGTCTACACTACTTCCACAACACTTCCTCTCGAAATGAAAGCAAAAGCTTACACTACTTTGGAAACACTCCCCTACCCACCTTTTTGTTGTGGGAGGACTTGGGGGGCGAGTCAGGGCGAGGGTGACCCCCTGGGTGGTTCAGGTTCCTGTTGGACTGCCGCTTGGGGTCGATGTGACCAACCTCCAGGCATGGCGACCCCGTAGACTTGAGGTGCGTGTCTGAAGACTGGGGGTCAGAACGCTGCAGTACAGAGCTGCTGGCTCGAGGTGGAGCCTGTCGTGGAGAGAAAGAAGGAGGATTAGGAAGGAGAGATAATTTGTTTTGAGTAGAAAGTGTAAGAAATTAGATTTGCAGTAAAGAAATACATTGAATAGCGGGAGAGAGAGAGAGAGAGAGAGAGAGAGAGAGAGAGAGAGAGAGAGAGAGAGAGAGAGAGAGCGAGAGCGAGAGAGAGAGAGAGAGAGAGCGAGAGAGAGAGGGGGAGAGAGGGGGGGGGGGGTGAGGGAGGAGGGGGGGGGGGTGAGGGAGGAGGGGGGGGGTGAGGGGCGTCGATGGAGATGAACACACATATACACACACAACACTTAGAGGTAGAGAGAGAGAGAGAGAGAGAGAGAGAGAGAGAGAGAGAGAGAGAGAGAGAGAGAGAGAGAGAGAGAGAGATGCAAATGCATACACACAGAAACACCGACAGGAAAGACAAACAGACGGACAGAATGGCCCATAAACAAGAAAGCACAGTCGATGGAAACAACAACTGGCACGAGAGGGGTGAAAGCAATGTCTAAAAAAGAAATAACACGAGAGGAAATTAGATTTGGTGTTTCGCCTCACAAAGCTGATGGATCCCCGAAAAGTGTTTCTCAGCCAGACAGTCTTTGTAGAGTTTCTACGGGCAGCATTTGGTGTTAGTGAACTTGGCTTTTTTCTATGAACATTTAAAAGCAGCGATATTTTTCCCCCTGCAGTGAATATACTGTGAGAAGCCACAATGAATGAAAGAATACGAAAAAAAAGAAGAGTCAAAACAAACAAACATTAGAATATGCATACTCATTGTCTTTTTTTTTCCAAAGGATTGGGAACATGTTAAATTATTCTCTTAGTAAGCAAGGAAATATGTATCTCTTCCCATCATTTTCTCTGTCCTCCCTGCATACCCAATGTGTCTATCCCTGCGATAGAATGCAGTCTTGAACACCCTGACTATTCAAACCCTAAAAATTTGAATCCCCTTGGGGACAGATTTGGCCTTGGCCTAATTTCCAAGAGCAGACTCGTTGGTTCGAACAAGTAAATGCACAACGAGTTTATATTCTTCAAGTACTACGCAGCTGCGTCTTTCCAGGGTTTCATCTCCCAGCTAACATTTCCCATCCTAAGTCCTCGAACCTACAACTTCTCGATCAGTCAGCAGCCATTCTATTCCCAGTCCTTCCCCCTACCCCCAACTCCATCTTCCACTCGCCTTCGCCAACCCTCACACAATTTCGGTGCAGAAGCCGTTAGCGGCGGTGCTAATTGCCCAAACCTCCCAGAAGATGGGGCCGTGGCGCCGGGAATGCCTGCAGAACACTAAAAAGCCCATCTGCTGGAGGCCCTACAGTAAAATACTCATAGGGCCTCGTATCACGCCAGCACTCAAACGCGCAGTCGCGGCTTTATCGATTGGTGGAGACTCGCAACGGACACTAGATCAGCCGACGGGCGACCTTGCTATCAGTTGAGATGTGGAGGCGTTGAATTAAACATGAGCCACGCAGAAGTGACGCTCCCGGATGGCGTCAAGATCAGCAACGGACACGAAAGCCCTTTCCGCAGCTTCCTGGCTAACTTGATGTCGACTCTGCCTTCCCTTCTCGAAAACGACCAACAAAGGTCGCCTCGCTCATTAAGTGAGATGGGGATTTTACTAGTAGATCACTCGAAGACCGCACCGTGCAGAAAGTCACAGGATGGATCAGAGAAAAGATGAAGGTAGAAAACGTTGCATATGCTAACAAACGCGTGGAAGGATGCCTAAGTGTATACAATTATGGATGCGCGTGTGCGCGCGCGCACACACACTCACACACACATTCACACACACATTCTCTCTCTCACTCACACACACACACACACACACACTCACACTCACACACACACACGCACACGCACACGCACACACACACACACACACACACACACACACACACACACAGAGGCGTAACAGATCTGGACAGAAATAGAGAGTTTCTCTCTTTTTAAAAAAGTGGGTATAAACTGAAGGCGGTGGGAGGTGAAAAAGCCCTAGAGTGATACGACCGCACAAACTGCTTTATGCCCACACTTACACAAAGCAAGAAAGGGAGGAAAGGAAGCAGAGATGGAGCTTCTCGCCCGCATTAACGCAGTGCGGGTGATGTTGCTTGTGGAATGAATGGGCAACGCGGTAAGTGAGGTCTGGAAGGAGAGAGGGGGTGGGGAGGGGGGTGGGGAGGGGGGTGGGGAGGGGGGTGGGGAGGGGGGTGGGGAGAGAGGGAGGGAGGGGGCTGGAAAGGGAGGGAGGAGAGAAGAGGGGAGGGAAAATTATATTATGGTGGAAAGCAAAAGAGCAATGAAGTTCATTGCAAGTACGTTTAAGCATCAGGCTCAAAGTAAAATGGTAACACGCTGTGAAATATTATGCAGTCACTTGACATGAAACGTCCCTATTCCAGTCCATTGCATGGTGAACAGACGAAATTATCGATAGAATGTTTTTGGTCGTCGAAAAGAAACTACAACTACAGCCATTTCTTTCAGTCACACTGCTGGATGCGAGTCCAACAGGCTATTATGCGACGAGACGTCACCTCCAGCTGATATTCGTCATCGATGTCGAGTTTAACTGGCCTTTCTTCAGGGATAAAGTGACTTTTGTGTGTGTGTGCCAGACAGATGGATAGAGTTTTATGGCCTATCAGCCTATGAAAAGCCATTGAGCACGAACATCTCTAGAACAGATTAAAGTAAGCACAAATCAAGTCACGATGTCCCTAGATACTCGTCTCTTACAAATCGCATACGGAGACACGGTGGGTCTATTCTAACCCCCAACCCACAAGGGACAGAGAGAGAAGAAGGATGCATGGATGGATGGATGGATGAAGTTTTACGGCCTATCAGCCTTTGTAGGCGATGAAGTTTTACGGCCTATCAGCCTTTGTAGGCTATGTAAGGCCATTGAGCACGAAAATCACTAGAATAGTTCCATGTTAGCGCAAATCGTCACGATGTCCCTATTTATTCGCCTCTTACGAATCGTGTAGGGAGACATGGTGGGTCTATTCTGACCCCCAGCTCACAAGGGGCTTGTGTGTCAGACTGCTTCCATTCCTCAAAATAGACATGCTGGAACCATAACACTGCCCATAGACAGACTAAAGACACTAATTACAGAACAAAACAGTTTTCGAGTGATCTGCATGACACGAGCTTTTCCTCGCAACGACAACCACACCTGGAGATAATTGACTGCTGTGTGCAAGTTTACGCAAATCATTCAGGCCAGGTGCTCCAAACGGGACTTTTCTTCAATCAGAACACGAGTCCTATCCTTTACACTTGCGCCCCTCAGTCAAACATGCCAAGAACAGGTCTCTTTTCACAAGGGGTGTGTGCACACCTAACATCAGCATCCCTCCATAAAAGCAGCGTTTGCTGTCTTGATGTTAGCTGCCATTGCATAATCTGTAAAGAGGACAATCCTCAAATTGATATCGATCCAGCCAGCCAACCCTGAACAATTTTCGCAGCTTAGTCTTCTCCCAAAGACCAACCACCGAGGGCTGTTGCAATTCCCCGAAACATTCTGCCTGAGACTCTTCGACATCGTAGACGAGTTCCCATGGCGTGGCTTGCAACAGTTGGTTACAGGGGCAGACCAGATGTAGTCATATTTGCAAATCAACAGCCGTACACATCCAATATTTGCCCTGTTGACAGCGGCGTTTACAAAGAACCGAGTAATTCTACCGGGAACCTGACTGTCCGCGTAGCCAGACCGAGTTCGAAGGGAAAAGAAATCAAACAGAGCGAGAGCGAGTTATCTCCTTAGCCAGGATGTTTTGGCTCCGACTTAGGCCAGTCTTTGCAAGGGCCAGCCGTCTCTCTTTCTGTCTCCGCTCATTTAGCAGTAATCTCATCAGAAAATATTGAAGGCCGGCGCATTGTGCGAGGCAGAGGAAACAGAGCGAGAGAAAAAGCAACATGAGCCAGGCCTTGTAGCGATTTGTGTCCCCTCAAAGCAAAGCCCAGGAAAAGAGCCAGGGGACGACGCGACACGGCGGAGTGAGGATCATCCCGCACTGGGCCCTGCCCAAAACCCGTCAGTAACTTTCTAGCAAATATGGACAAGAATTATGACCCTTCACTCTCACAGACATTTTCTCTGCAGCATTTGGCCCACTGCCACGCTCTTTGTCGCCTAAGATGGGATTGGGTCCAACAGCACGCACATACACGAAGCAGCCACGAGGTGGCGCGAAAACCTATCCTGGAGGTCTTGAAAGGGCCAGGTTTGGGCGAGAAGGGCACGGGAAGAGCAGACACTTGACATAGCGAGTCAACACTGCCAAATCCTTCTGCCTTCAAAGGCACGGCTTCCCAATGTTGGCAGAGGCGATTCCACGAGGCCAGAGACGGGAGAGGTAATGAGCGAAAGCCAATGAACAAAGTCGGACACATCTGCCGGTTTTTAACCTGTGTTGCCGCATCGACACCAGTCCGTTCTTTGGGAAAGAAATATGTCGTGTCGTGTCAGCAACAAAAACATGACGCGTAGGACAAAATGTTTGCTGATAAATAACTTTTCATTATCGCCACGTTCAAGTACACATCTGTTAAGTACTTTCCATCCTTCGTATTTTTCGTTTCCCCAGTGAACTTGATGATTTTCTGCAAATAACTTGTCTGCAAAATAATGATAACATGAGTGTTTTGCTGACGACGGCATGTAAAGACATCAGACATTAATGATCACATCTACCTTACAACGCATTTCAAATGGAAACTTTTTTATCCTCATATTGGGTGTTTTGTAATAAATCTCATTTCTACATTCTCTTGATCAAGTAGATTACTTGATTGAAAGCAAAATACACACTTTCAAAATCATAAGAGACGAACACTGCAGTTCAACGACAACTGCTATGCGACAATCGAACACAACTGCGACAATTTCTCTCAAATAGTCCTCGAAATGCCTCTCCCTGAACTTTGCCACCCTGACTAACAGCATTTTAATTTTGTATCACTGTCGCGACTAAGCCCCGGATAAGTGTAGCAACGTCTCCTACAGGTGTGCCAGGGGAGATTACTCTAAAGGACCGAGACAGACGGCTAGGGCGCCAGAGCGCTCCCTGGTGGAGCCCACAAAGCCAGACATAATCCGGGCACTCCTCCCGCAGACCTCGCCTATCGCGGTGTGACACGTCCGAAAGGAAAGAGGACGGTTCTTTTCCTTTGAGACGCAATAACTGACTGACGAACACATTTTCATAAATCAGTTTCGCACAAAGCAGGACAAATACAGTTAGTCCACAAAAAGTTTATGAAAAAGAAAAAAGGCAATATTTTGGATACGAAATCTAAGCTTTTGTGGGACACAGATTGGGGGAAGGAGCTTTGCAAAGAAGAGGACCTGGTGCAGCAGGGGAAGACAAGGAGGAAAGAGAACAGAACAGCTAGAAGTAGAAGTATGCAGATGCAAAATCACAAGACAGTTTTCACAGAAAAGACCGGGAGAAGCATGATGGAGACCGATTAGTGGAGAATGAAATGTAGAAACATCCGGCCAGGGCAAAAGAGGATTAGGGACATGAAGCAGAAGGAAGGCTAGAAAAACACTTTTTTAACCTACTCTGCGTCGAACTGCTCAGAACCACCCTGTGAAGGTGAAGGGACAAATCCCATTAGTATCCAGTGGCAGGCATACATAGCAGAAGAAACCTACGCACTTTTCTCGCGTCCTCAAGAGCGCTTGTCAACAACAAACGGCGGAGGAAGAACTGCAAGGAAATGACAACTTAACTGCTAAGCTACAGGTCAGGCAGCTCAACTAATGACAGCACGATCACATGGAATGCCAGCCGAGGTGTTGAAGTATCGTACCGCTATCAGGTGACAGGGGTAACCCACAGACTTGTCATTCCCTGGGGGTACACCCCGATACAGCGCTACCCACCCTGGAATTCTGCCTGGCTCTGTGCTTATAATCGTCTCAACACAGGCGCGCCAACATTTCAACATCGCATCTCTCAAAACGCTGAAAATCTGCTACAGGCACGACCACGACAGCACGATCCCTGCCATCGATGATATCCAGCGCTATCTGTCCTGTCTTTGTTCGAGCTCGGAGTCTCTTGTTCAGATCCAAAGAACAGAAATCTCATGGGCGGGCCGGGCCGGTGCATTCCTACTGCGTCTTAAGACCGTTTATCTTGCAGACTTTGGAGGATTCGACTGCTTTCCCACAGATGGAGATTCTCATTTGAAGGGACTGCTTCGGAATCGCCACGGTAATCCCGACCGTGAAAGGTTAAGCGCTGCACTTGTGGAGGCTCTCCATCAAAATTAAATCTCCATCCCCTCATGTCCTGGCACCGCAGGAGACCATAGCTGCACAGTCCACTTCCAAGAACGAGACGCAGGTATGCCCGCTGTAACAGCGTTGCTTCTTCTGACAGTGGAGAGAGATAAAAAGAGCAGAGATATGTCTTCGTGATAGCTGTGATGACGTGAATGAAACTGTTTACGATCTTTCTGAATTCAAACGGAGCCAGCAACACAAATTGTTATCTGTCAGAGTTTTCCTGGTTGCACTTGAATCTTTTTTCAGTGCGGGGTGGTTGGGTTCGTGTATATCAACTGTCAGACGAACGCAAATGTAAAATCGCAGAATGCAGTGGGCCAACTCAGAACTTTGCCAACCATTTAATAGTCAGTGGTCAACCTATATGTTGCAAGCAAGTATACATAAATGTGAAGTAGCAATAGCCATTCTAAGTATCAGTTTCTAAGCGATAAAATGAAAAAGTCGTCATTGTCTAACATGCGAATGATACAGAAACTGTTTGGAATTTTTCTCAATAGATGATACATGCTAAAGTTTTTATTAAGCGATGCCACACATTCCCAAACTAGAAATCAAATGTTTTACTTGGGATGATTTTAAGGACAAAAGTTCTAACGAAGGAGTGCGTGTCTAGTCAATATAACGGCGCATCGGATTAACCGAAAAGTCGTGGGTTCAGTCCCTGCCTGTGGCACCGCATTTTTCTTGTCTATCCCTCGCGGGACTTTGGCTCTGTGTGTCACGAAATGCCAGCAGATAATTATTAAGAAATTACAACTTACCATCACTTGTCGGTCAAGAGACGAGTAGCTGGTCATGTTCTTGAAGGTGGTGAAGGAATTTCCCTGCGTCAGGGTCGACGTGTCTTCAAACGTCTCGTTCTCCTCGTCGACGATGAAGCTGAGGTCGTCCTTGATCTTTCTCTTCAGCTTGTCTATCTCCGTCCCATAGGGCTCGGACCGTGACGTGACGATGGTGGGGACTTTGTCCGCACTCTGGGTCTCAGTCGTGCCGATGACGTGCTCATTCGTCTTGGAGTGCACGTGCTGCTGTCTCCTCTCGCGATCGATGCGACGGATGATGCAGATGGTGACGACGACGGCGATGCTGAGGACGAGGGTAACGACCACCAGCGTCACCACGATGGCCACGTTCTGGTTCTGGTCCAGGTCCTGAAGCTCTGCGAAGCTGGTCACGTTGCTGTTGGTGACCATGACGGTCAGGTGTGCGAAGGAGTGCCTCTGAGGCTGACCGCCGTCCCTAGCGGCGATGACCAGAGGGTAGGCGTCGATGTCGCTACGCTTCATCTGCTTGGCCACGATCAGCTCCCCGGCAGCGTTGATGAAGAAGAGGCTCTTGGTGTTGCCCTGCTCGATGTTGAGCAGCACCTGGGCGTTGCGGCCGACGTCCTTGTCCTCGGTCATGATCCTGCAGACGACGAAGCCGACGCCTTTGTGGACGGGCACGGACACGGTGTCGGTGTTGTTGGTGAAGACGATGACCGGGTCCTTGTCGTTGATGTCCAGCACACTGACCGTCACGTTGGCCACATCCCTGAACTCGGGACGCTCGCGGTCGACGAGGTCCACTTCGAAGTCGTACGAGTCCCTGTACTCCCTGTCCAGCATGGCAGCTGTGCGGATTACTCCAGTGTCCGCCTCCACCGAGAAGTACTGGTGGATGCCGTCGGGTCCACGAATGGTGAACCTCAAGTCCCCCACCACGGAATCTCGGTCCGTCACGTTCAGCCTGCCCACCACCACTCCAGAGTTCTGCTCCTCCACCACGTTCAGATGGAAGTGTCTGGAAGAAAACCTGGACGGCTCGTCGTTCCTGTCCCCGACATCCACGATGACCAGCGCCGATGACGTCAGGGAGGGACTGCCCATATCCCTGGCACCCACGTGGAAGCGGTACTGCTCCGTCCCCTCCCTGTCAAAGGAAGTGGCGGCTCGGATGGTCCCCGTGGTGGAGTCGATGGAAAACCTGGACATGGCGTCCTGAAGCAGGAAGTACACCACCTGAGACTTCTTCGTCCCGGGCTCGTCTGGGTCATTGGCCTTGACTTCCAAGATGGAGGCGTCCATGGCGTTGTTCTCTGGCACAACGATCCGGTAGGTAGACGAGGTGAAGGCCGGAGGGTTGTCATTGACGTCATCCACGAGCAAGGTGAAGGACGTGGAGTTGCGGTGTGGGGGACTGCCGTGGTCTGCACAGGACACGTTGATCTGGTGCCTCCTGGCCGTCTCGTAGTCGAGGCTCTGTGGAGGAAGACGGAACAAAAGCGTCACCTCCAGAGAAACAAGACATGCAGTAGATGAGCTGCTGCGACTAGCAGCACTTACTTTTTGAATCTACAAACTCTGCTGCAGCTAGATTGAGTTCTCTTCGTAGCTACAAACTCTGCTGCTGCTAGCTACAGTTCTGCTAGCTACAGTTCTGCTGGCTACAGTTCCGCTAGCTACAGTTCTGCTGGCTACAGTTCTGCTGGCTACAGTTCTCTTAGAACCTACTAACTCTGCTGCAGCCAGCTACAGTTCTCTTCGAAGCTACTAACTCTGCCGGAGCCAGCTCGCTTCTGCTCTTCCCACAGCTCTTGCTACTCCTTCTGCTGTTGGTGCCAATGTTGGTGCTCGCGTTGCTGATGCTGGTGCTGCTCCTCTACCTTTCCATGTCAGTATTTACTTATGCAGTTATGACACAGTGGTTTCCAGTGACAGCTTTCCCTTTACAACTAAAAGGACCTAACAGTTGGATATGGATAGCCAAGTGTCAGCTATTACAGCACGGTGAACATAGATGTATATTTGTCTCTACCGCAAAAACAACACGTAACTCTCAAATAAAAACTGAGGGCATCTTTAAACGTAGCTGTCTTAAAACAAATGGATTTTGTTGATAAAGTATTGCATACATTGAGGCAATTTCTTTTTAGTAGCAATATAATGCACTCTTCTGAGGCACAGGTACATACATTTTTCAGTTAAATCTGCCTTAAATGATGAATAAATAACGGACACCACGTACCTGGTGCAGGAGGATCTTGTAGATGTAGGACGTGTCTGAGAACCGCTGCAGGGTAAAGTGCGGATCCAAAATGGAGCAGACGAGCTTTCCGTTGTCCCCGCCGTCCTTGTCTAGGACGTTGACATGCGCAATGAAGGCCCCGAGCTCCAGGTTTTCCGGCACGGCACTGCCACCTGGCGGCAGGTTGACGTTGATCTGTGGCGCGTTGTCGTTGACGTCAGCAATGGTCAGGATCACTTCCGCCTGTAGAGGGATGCGGAGAAATGGAGATGTGGGCATTAGAGCTAGCGACAAAATTGTGTGTGTGTGTGCGCGTGTGTGTGCGCGCGCGCGCGTGTGTGCGTGTGTATGTGCGTGTGTGTGTGTGTGCGCGCGTGCGCGTGTGCGTGTGTGTTGTGTGGTGTGTGTGTGTGTGTGCGTGTGTGTGTGTGTGCGTGTGTGCGTGTGTGCGTGTGCGTGTGCGTGTGCGTGTGTGTGTGCGCGCGCGCTTGTTTGTTCCTTAATATTCTAAAATTTCTTCATATCACACCACTACCACCACCACCACCAGCACCACCACCAGCACCACCATCATCACCACCACCATCATCATTACCACCAACACCACCACCATCACCACCAACACCACCACCATCACCACCACCATCACCACCACCACCAGCATCATCATCACCACCAATACCACCACCATCACCACCACCATCACCACCAACACCACCACCAGCACCACCACCACCACACAGAGCAGGCCTACCTGCGAGGACAGCGGCGGCGTTCCCTGGTCACGGACCTCCACGAAGAACTGGAGCGGGACGTCTCCGTCGTCCTCGAAGTCCAGTGCCTTCTTCAGGTAGAGCTCTCCCGTGTGCTGCCTGACGCCCAGCGTCTCCTGCACCTTCTTGGAGGCACGCATGCTGCAACAGGAGGGATGGAGGAATGGAGGAATGGAGGGAGAGATGGAGGGATGGAGGAAGGGATGAAGGGAGGGATGGAGGGAGGGATGGAGGGAGGGATGGAGGGAGGGAGGGAGGGAGGGATGGAGGGAGGGATGGAGGGATGAAAGAAGGGATGAAATGAAGGATGAAGAGATGAAAGGAGGGATGAAAGGAAGGATGAAAGGAGGGATGAAAGGAAGGATGGAGGGATGAAAGGAGAGATGGAGGGATGAAAGGAAGGAGGGAGGGAAGGAGGGATGAAAGGAAGGATGAAGGGAGGGATGGAGGAAGGGATGAAAGGAGGGATGGAGGGTGAGATGGTGGGATGGAGGGATGGAGGGAGGGATTAAGGGGAGATAAAATAAGGGATGGGGGGATGGATGGAGGGATGGAGGGAGGGATGAAAGGAGGGATGGAGGGTGAGATGGAGGGATGGAGGTATGGATGGAGGAAGAGACGAAAGAAGGGATGAAGGGATGAAAGGAGGGATGAAAGGAAGGATGAAGGGAGGGATGGAGGGTGAGATGGAGGGATGGAGGGTGGGATGGAGGGATGGAGGGAGAGATGGAGGGATGGAGGGATGAAAGGAGGGATGCAAGGAGGGATGGAGGGAGAGATGGAGAGATGGAGGGAGGGATGGAGGGATGAAAGGAGTGATGAAAGGAAAGATGAAGAGAGGAATGGAGGAAGGGATGAAAGGAGGGATGGAGGGTGAGATGGAGGGATGGACAGGGATGGAGGGAGGGATGGAGGGAGAAATGAAAGAAGGGATGGAGGGATGGAGGGAGGGATGGAGAGAGGGATGAAAGGAGGGATGGAGGGTGAGATGGAGGGATGGAGGAAGGGATGGAGGGTGAGATGGAGGGATGAAGGGAGAGAGAGATGAAGGAGGGATGGAGGGAGGGATGGAGGGAGGGATGGAGGGAGGGATGAAAGGATGGATGGAGGGAGAAATGGAGGGATAGATGGAGGGAGGGATGAAGGAGGGAGGGATGAAGGGAGGGAGGGATGGAGGAATGAAGGGAAGAAGGGAGGAGGGATGGAGAGTGGGATGGAGGAATGGAGGAGTGGAGAATGGAGGGAAGAAGGGAGGAGGGATGGAGGATGGGATGGAGGAATGGAGGGGTGGAGAAATGGAGGGATGGAGGGAGGGAGGGATGAAGGGAGGGATGGAG
Organism: Theodoxus fluviatilis; assembly: GCA_034096865.1. Taxonomy (NCBI): domain Eukaryota; kingdom Metazoa; phylum Mollusca; class Gastropoda; order Cycloneritida; family Neritidae; genus Theodoxus; species Theodoxus fluviatilis. The sequence goes on along the minus strand of JAWQFJ010001089.1, from coordinate 41,834 downwards.
AAATGGAGGGAAAAAGAGAGGAGGGATGGAGGATGGGATGGAGAAATGGAGGGGTGGAGAATTGGAGGGAAGAAGTAAGGAGGGATGAAGGAGGGATGGGGGGAGGGATGAAAGGATGGATGGAGGGAGAAATGGAGGGATGGATGGATGGAGGGATGAAGGGAGGGATGGAGGAATGGAGGGAAGAAGGGAGGAAGGATGGAGGATGGGATTTAGGAATGGAGGGGTGGAGAAATGGAGGGAAGAAGGGAGGAGGGATGGAAGGAAGAAAGGAGGAAAGAAGGGAGGGACGGAGGAAGAGATGGAAGGTGGGAGGAATGGCGATGATGATGATGTTGATGATGGAGGGATGGAGAGAGGGATGCAAGGGAGGGAGGGAGCAATTAATGCATGGAGGGAGGGAGAGATGCATGGAGGGGGGGGGGGGGAGAGATGCATGGATGAATAGATGAATGCATGCATGGATAGATGGACGGATGGAAGGAAGGAAGGAAGGATGGATGCATGGATGGATGGTGGGAGGGAGAGATGGATGGATAATGGATGGATAATGGATGGATGATGGATGGATGAATGGATGGAGTTTTACCGCCTGTCAGCTTTTGAAGGCTATGTAAGGCCATTAAGCACGAAAATCACTAGAATGGTTTAGAGTAAGCGCAAATCAAGTCACGACATCCCTATTTATTCGCATTTTACGAATCGTGTAGGGAGACACGGTGGGTCTATTCTTTTAACCCCCAACCCACAGGGGAATGGGAGGGAGGGACGGGAAAATGGCTGGATGGAAGAATGGAAGGAAGGAAGGATGGATGGAAGGAAGGATGGATGGAAGGAAGGAAAGATGGAAGGAAGGAAGGATGGATGAATGGAGGGAGAGAAATGGAGGATGGGAGGATGGATGGAAGGATAGAAGGAGTGATGGAAGGAGGGAGGGATGGAAGGATGGATGGATGGAGGGATATAAATGGAAGATGGGAGGAGTGATGGAAGGATTGCTGGAAGGAAGGATGGATGGAATGAAGGAAGGATGGAAGGAAGGATGAATGGAAGGAAGGATGAATGAACGAATGGATGGATGGATGGACGTACGGATGGATAGATGGAAGGATGTTGGAGTTGTTGCAATGATAGAAAACACCAAGAGTGCACGAGGTTAACAAAATGCTAGCACTGCCTTCCTACCGACTGCGCACATATTCAGTTTAAATTTGGTTGGTGAGAAGTGGTGAAATGAATGCTTCCCGTATGATTGTGAACAGGACTGTCAATCTTCTGGGAAGAACTAGCACTGTTTTGCTAGGGGACTTCTCTTGATAGATACTCGTCCAACTACAAGCAATGCAATTTGCTCATTTCAACAGTACTTTCAACAATTTTCTTCTTCTTCTGTATTTCATCAAATATCAAATCAGCTTCACAACACGAGACAAGTCCACTACCTGATGAAGAAGTTCAGCCTGCCGTTGTCCCCTTCATCCGGGTCGTTGGCGGAGAGTGTGAGGATGGTGGAGTTGACGGGGATGTCTTCTCGAACTGTGACGCCAAACGTGGTGTTGACGAACAGCGGCCTGTTATCGTTGACGTCAGTCACACTGATGTTGATGACGACACTTCCGGAACGTCGAGGGTAGCCGCCATCACGTGCCACCACACGCACCTGCATTTACAAGTGACCTTGACATGTGACCTTGACATGTGGCCGTCAAAGTTGCAGAAATGAGAGCTTGAAAGGTTAGTAGCATCGCTATTTTCCCATCACGTTCCTGTGCTCCACTAAGACATTCCTCGTGTTTTGAGGTCGCGTTTATAACTTAATAAAACTTAAAATGTGTGACTCAAAGCCTCCCTGATCTGTATTCCACACGTTTCCTCACATAACTTAAATGTAACTTGACCAGTTCAATGTTCAGCTGTCCCTGTAAGTATGACTGCAGTTGCGTAGTGCACTTCCTCCTCCTTCCTCCCTTCTCCATCCAGTACCACTGAGATTCACCAATCACCAGGTGCCACTCTCTTCTTTTCATTTGCTTTTCATTCCGTCCTCAACACCCACCTCTCTCTCTCTCTCTCTCTCTCTCTCTCTCTCTCTCTCTCTCTCTCTCTCTCTCTCTCTCTCTCTCTCTCTCTCTCTCTCTCTTCCCTCACCTGGAACTGGTCACGGGTCTCTCGGTCCAAGCTGTGCAGCACGACGATGCCCAGGTCCGAGGAGCCATCCAGGTTGTTGATGACGCGAAGGCCGAACATGGAGGATGGCGGTTCCATGACGTACTCCTGGATGGAGTTGTTGCCGGCGTCCCAGTCCACGGCACCGCTGGTCAGCAGCACGTGGTCAGCAGGCACCGACTCGGGCACGCTGTGGGGATGAGAGGGTCTTAGAAGCCTCCTGCTGAGAAGTTCGTGACACTTTCCATAATTTTTTCTATGTTTGCTTGTTAGTTTCTGTGTCATAACTATTTGCAGTCATGCTTGCATGTTCCCTCGCTTGTTTGAGGGGTCGCGTTCCTTATAATGCTGCCTACCTATCCCCCCGCCCATCCTCTCTTGATTCACCGATTCATTTTCAGAATGACTGACTGACTGACTAACTGGTTTGTTAGTTCATGAAGGAAAATCACGGCTTTATCAGAGCTGCAGCATCCGAAATAGTATAATTTTAATAATATAACATTAATTACTATGTGGGTTTTTTATTATCGTCTTGATAATTATTATGCCCTTAACATCAAAATATTGATTCACTGGCATGATCAGATTCATCCATCCTATCATAGACCATTATCATGTGTCGTCATCATCATCATCATCATCATCGTCATCGTCATCGTCATCATCATCATCATCATCTTCATCTTCATCATCATCGTCATTATCATCATCATCGTCGTCGTCGTCGTCATCGAAGATAGCACTATCAGAATGTCCAAAATTATTAACACCATCATTGTCACCATAGTCAATTCCATAGTCAAATAAATACACTTACTTCGATCATCACACTGCACATTTTTACACACAAGTAAGTGTTTACAAATGCGCAACTCCTATACCCAGCGGCTCACGCCACAGCAGGCCTACTCACGTGAGTGTAACCACGGACTTGGGGAACGTCGGGTCGTTGTCGTTGATGTCATCGAGGATGATGACGACATTCATGATCTTGATAAGGTCCAAGCTGCTGGAGCCAGGAGGCCTCATGTACACGCCCACGTCGAAGTTGAGTTTGCACTCCTCCCTCCTGCTGGGACATTCCTTCTCTCTGTCCAGCACGGCCGCGGTCCGAATGGTGCTGGTGCTCTCCACAGAGAACTTGGAGGCGTGGGGACTGCCCTGGCTGGACAGCGAGTACTTCAGCTGCTGGAACTCGGCGTTGGTGAAGTTCTTGTACAGCTCGCTGTCCCTGGCCAGGTTCCCCACGAAAGTTCCTTCGTCCTGCTGCTCTGCCAGGTGGTACGTCAGCTGCTGTACCTCGGCACAGGAGTGCCGGGCAAGCAAGATGAGGACAAGGAGCGGAAGTCGGAGTAGCCAGAAGGTTGTCATGGTAACGGAAGTTTCCCTAGTGAACATTTCGAGGGAAGCTCGCCTTCCGTTTTCCTTCTCGTACAGCGCCCCCCGTTGCCAGGAGGCTGCTAGGTTGCACCGCGTGTTGAGATGGCTTCCCGTTGGCGAGGGTCGCAGTGTTCAGAGGGCATCAACTAGTCAGTCAATGTGACCATAGCATCCGATTATTTTCTGTAAAGGTTCCCTCGTAGAGAGAAATCCAAGCGATACATTTACAACACAAAAGCGTCGGTTTGGTTAAAAACACGGGATTTGTACAGAGAGAGTGATTTCTCGATAGTTCGGATCTGATGTGCAGAACGTTGAACAGTGGAAATCCAGTTGTCGTTGACGAGAAGGCCACGTAATGTACAATTCAGAGACCACCAGCCCTGTAAAGACAAAACACAAACAACAATTAGGGGCACATCGATAATAACAACACGAAGATATTACCATATGGTCATTCTGAAAGGAAATAAAAAGGGACTGGAACAAAAACTCCTTGAATAAAACTACTATCAACACATATCTCGGGAATGAAATGAATTTGGCATGTTTACATTCCATGAACATTTTCTCTCAGAATTAAACCAAGTTGAAATAAAATCACGTCAGTGCCCTCGCTGTACTCGATAACAACACAGATGAATTCCTATAACCAACAATGACAGACCAACGACGCGGAAAATTCAATGCACATATGCATTGTACCGGTGTCACTCCCAGAGGGGAATTTTTCCTTCCACGGCATACAGGATCCCATTTCACACCTGTCTGGGCTAAACACACAGTTTGTCTGCCTCCACGCTACAGTGCAGACAAGACGCAAGTGACCTCTGGGGTTGTCAACAGCGCCAAGCCTGCACCTGTGCACGAACGGGTAGACGTGTCTGCCACCCTTGTCTCCGCCACCCGTTTCCAACGCCACCCTGAAAAGGTCGACACACCTGAGAAAATACCCTGCCCTCCATAGAAATCAGGAAGCGCGTGAAGGGATGGACTCTTCACACCCTGCCTGCCAGTCTTCAAGCAGTCCTGATCCCACTGGTCAACTTGGGCCTCAGCTCCATTAGAAAGTCGACGTTAATTCCCCTCTTCATTCCCGCGCTACTTCCTCAATAGGTCTTTTCTCCGTCCTTTAGTCCTTCCCTCCTTCCGTCTCTACTTCCTTTCTTCTCTCTATATGTGTATGTATGTGTTTCATGCTGTTTTTGTACTGTGTCCTCCGCGTCTTTCTCCTCTCCCTCCCTCCTCTCCCTCCCTCTCTCCCCCTCCTTTCCCTCCCTCTCTCCCCCTCCTCTCCCTCCCTCTCTCCCCCTCCTCTCCCTCCCTCTCTCCCCCTCCTCTCCCACCCTCTCTCACCCTCCTCTCCCTCCCTCTCTCCCCCTCTTCTCCCTCCCCCCTCTCCCTCCCTCTCTCCCCCACTTCTTCCTCCCTCTCTCCCCCTCCTCTCCCACCCTCTCTCCCCCTCCTCTCCCACCCTCTCTCCCCCTCTCCTCCCTCCCTCTCTCTCCCCCTCCTCTCCCTCCCCCTCCTCTCTATCCCTCTCTCCCCCTCCTCTCTATCCCTCTCTCTCCCCCTCCTCTCCCTCCCCCTCCTCTCTCTCAATTCCCCTCCTCTCCCTCCCTTCCCCTAATCTCCCTTCCTTCCCCTCCTCTCCCTCCCTTCCCCTCCTCTCCCTCTCTTCCTTCCCCTCCTCTCCCTCTCTTCCTTCCCCTCCTCTCCCTCTCTTCATCCCTCTCCCCTCTCTATCTATATCTCTCTCTCTCTCTCTCTCTCTCTCTCTCTCTCTCTCTCTCTCTCTCTCCTCTCCTCTCCCTCTCCCTCCCAAACTCGCCTTCCTTCCTGCCGTGACCCATCCTCCCACCCCCTACCGATTCCACGCTAGAGTGAGCGTCAAAGAGAGACGTGTAGGCGTCTAGAGAGGATGGTCGCTCTATCCCTGTGCACCGCATGACCCTTCCTCTGCCATGTTTGATATGGCTCCTCCTGCAGACTGTTTTCTATTTGTCCCAATCGCAAACGAGGAAGCAAATACTTGATAATGGGGCGTATGCATTTGTGAGTCACATGACTGGATCTAGCACATGAAAAAGACAGCTAGACGGAACAGCAATAGCCAGAGACACATCGACGGAACAATCGAAGGTAAAATGTCTCGCCCTACCACCAACTGTTTCACTGGGAAAGAAGTGGCAGTAACTTGAGTTAATAGAGGAATAAATCGAGGCTGTGCTTTATGAATAATCCCACCGCATTCTCTCTGTGTGTTTCACACGAAGGAACGGTCGCCATTCATAATAGTTATTGTCCTTTTGAAGGCATAAAATAAATCGCAGTATTCGACCGGCACAAGTATAAGGTATGAACATTCATCAAATGAAGAGAGAGAGAGAGAGAGAGAGAGAGAGAGAGAGAGAGAGAGAGAGAGAGATGTCAGAGAGAGATATGTTAGACAAGAAAACAAAGACAGCAAGAGAGAGACATAGAGACATAGGGAGGGAGGAAGAGAGAGTGAGAGAGAGTAAGAGAGAGAGAGAGAGAGAGAGAGAGAGAGAGAGAGAGAGAGAGAGAGAGAGAGAGAGACAAAGAAAGAGAGCAGCAGAGACAAAGAAAGAAAAGCAGGAGTAGGGGCCAGAGAAGTAAGTCACAGCAGTAAACGTCAAACACCAGCTCTCCACCCGTCTGTCACGTGCAAGATCTCTTTACACAGCCTCGCACTCACGTCAAGGAGAAAACGTCAGGCCACGATCAGGCTCCACACAGGAAAACCTCAACCACAGCTACTCACGCCCCACAATGTGGGTGGAGCAAAAATGAATGGCGGGGCGGGGTGAGGTGTTGGGGGTGGGGGTGAGGTGTTGGGGGTGGGGGTGAGGTGTTGGGGGTGGGAGTGAGGTGTTGGGGGTGGGGGTGGGAGTGGGGAGGTGAACTCCATGGGAAAGAGAGGAACAGAACTCAAGAACTCTAGGAAGAAGGTCGAGCTACATCTGCCTCAGTGACCCCCGGCCTCCCATCCCCGACGCCCGACCGACCCACCCATCCACTCCCCCACCCTTCCCTCTCTTTCTCTCTCCCCCACACCACTTAGGCGCTGACCCGTGGACGCAAATGCAATAAGGGCTGCCCCTTTGCCCTGCTCAATGGGCGCTCTGATGCATGCATTATTTTCAAAGCAAGCAGCGAAACGTGGGTACGGCTTCCCTTTCCACCCTCTCCATAGTCCAGGCACACACGGGTAAGTACTGAGAGCTTAAAGTGAGAGCCAGCCTTGCCACTTGCGAAAAAAAGATTAAGCCCGCAACAATGTGTGGAAATAGTTCCAAAACGACGTAAACATTTGCGCCACATTTTCTCACAGGGGAGGGTTTTCAGCGTGAGAAGATCAAAAGCTCCAAATTGTGATAAGTAGCCTCGTTGAAAATATGCTTTGCTTATGTACCCAGCCCCTTTAACGCTCTTACAGCAGGTGATGTTTGCAGTTAGGAGGAACAAGATGAGAGAGAAGATGAAGCAGTTCTGATGAAGAAGGAGCAGACGACAGCTTTAACCTGAGCAGAATGGGCGGGAAGGTCATATCTGGGGCTTGCTGAAACGTGCCAAAACACGAGTAGATGCACTTGAGCTTGAGATGAAGTACACCGTACGTCGCGTAGGCTCTGAAAACTGCTCCTGATGCGAAGCAGAAGCAAACACTGCGGGGGATCATGACGTAATTAGTTCTTTTCGACGGCGCTTCATTTCAACCGCTGATAGACTGCAGTTGGGTCGCTCGGCAAAACCATTAATCTTCGTTTGCAAATTTTGAAACCTTAACTGTCTGCAGGCGTGTGCACAAATCCCACAAACCCCTCCACCTCACGCTCCCAGCTCCCCGCCCGGGCGGAGGGACAAACCTCCACGGAATAACTGCAACTGCTGACCCAAGTGCCCTACGCAATAGAGGTCCCTAAGTCCTCACTCCGATCCGTATCCCTTGGAAAACATCAATCCAGCCAGACAAGCACAGATGCAATAAAATCTGCCACGGAGACGCAGAAGTCAATTCTTTTTATTTCCCTGATATCTTGGCCCCCACCCCTGGGGCCCGGACAAGGCGGGGGTCGAAGAGCTGAGGGACAGGCCGTGCGGAAAAAGAATGATGCAAGGAGGCAGAGGCCCCTAGGGTACAGTCTCCACAGAGCCACGTCAGGTCCCCTCATCCTCAAAATTGTCAAGTGTAATTGAGAGAGAGAGAGAGAGAGAGAGAGAGAGAGAGAGAGAGAGAGAGAGGGGGGGGGGGGAGAGACAGCGAGACACAGAGAGAGAGAGACAGAGAGAGAGACAGAGAGAGACAGACACACACACAGACAGACAGACAGACAGACAGACAGACAGACAGACAGACAGACAGACAGACAGACAGACACAGATAGAAGAGAAAAGAAAAGACGAGAGAAGATAAAAGAATTTTAAAAAGAGACAAAAGCAGTGAAGAAAACAAAGGATAAGTGACGGAGAGACAGGTAGGAGAGCGGATAAAAAGAGAGACAGACGGACGGACGTACAAGCGAACGGAGAGATTGTTGGATGGGTGTGCGGACGACCAGATGGACGGAAGAACAGAACTAGCATTCGGGCAGACAAACTGGTGGACACACAGCAGATGCAGAGTTATATAAGGCGGGAAGTCGGAGGAACAGATGCATTTAAACAATTCACTTCTTTTATTTAAATAAACGTAAACAATAATTAGAATAAAGCGACATCATTCTTGTTATTCACGACCTGCTCTGCGCGAGCATGCGTTCGTATTCGTTTACAAAAACGTTTGCCCTCTTAAAACAGATGAGAGCTCAATTTATCATTTTAAGCCACTACTATTTATCACAACTCGAATTTTTACTTTTCAGCTTGACAGAAACGAAAACGCCATCATCGATTGCCATTATCGTGTTTTGACGTCGAGGCAACTCCCAAAACATCTGCCTCCACTAATCCCACTCCTTCCACTCGCTTACTCATGATTCCTCTTCCCATCACCCAAATTGTAAAAGGCCATTTCTTTTAGTTTGTCCTTCTCTTCCCATAACTACGCGGGCAGACGAGGACGGAGGCAGACTGGGACAGAAAGAGAGAGAGAGGGGGGGGAGCAGGGGAAATGAAGTCTTCATAAAGCAGGGGGGAACCCAATCAACCCCGACTCTCAGCTGCAGAGCAGACCAGGACGGAATTAGTGAAGACGAGGCCACCGCTGGCGACGCCAAAATCTCAAACGACCCCTCAGCCAAGCCTTTTCATTTCAAAATTTTCAAGATCGGCTCCCTGGGGTGACCCCGAATAGGAACGCCACGAGCACTTCCGCAACGCGCATCTTGGAGGAAGCTGGAACTTGGCAGCCTAACGACAGCAGACATGCGTCCCTGCAGTCGCGGCAAGACTCTCCTCCCAGCAGACAGCCCCAGGCATCGCAGACTTCCAGGATTGCCGAGGCTCCCAGGGAGACTGGGGATTCCTGGGGTTCGTCCGTAATGACACTCCAAGGAGAGCAGCCACATGTTTTAGGAGGACGACCTTCCCCGTGAGGCGGACAGGTAATTTGGTTAGAGTGCGTTACGGGCTTGAGGCGATAGATCAACGTTGACATGTTTGACGACTGATGAAAACAAAATGCACGGCCAGCTCTCCAAGGGGTGATTCTTGCGTAACTGAGTTAGGAATGGAGATTAGCGCAGCTAAGAAATCAAAATGAGGCTGGGGGATAGCGACATCCTCTTCAAGACAAAAAGTGTAATGATCTCGACGAGTTTTTAACTTCATCGGTTCTCTTCTCACGACAAGACGTTCCAATGATGAATATGATTTTTCACATTTTCAGCTTGGTTTTGGGAAAGTCATTTTAAAGGAAACCCATATAAATCAGAGCGGCTCACAATAAAGATCAGGTCTGATGATTCACTGTTCAAGCGACCAATGCAGCTTGCCAATAACGTTTCCCAAGGGGAAGACCTTGAGACTGCCAGGCAAGGCGTCAGGAAGTGTGACAGACTGGAAGCAATCTGTTTCCCGTGTCACTTCATTGCTGTCTCCACTTCCTGCAAGTGTGGTTCCATGTGTAATAGATCACAATTATCTGACAAAACACATACACAACATCACGCCCCGTCCCAAGCCAAGACTGCAAAGTGCCCATACACCTCATACGCTGCTGGGGCCTCTTACGGATCGAAGCAAGTCCAAGTAAATTGACTTCCTTCCACAGACAGATTCCCTAAATCACCCCAGTGGCCTCTTCCCCAAACACCGGAGTTTCCTTGGGGCGGTCAGTCTAGGGGTCAGCATCTGACCCCGAGTCAAGCTGGGATGGTCATTATGGGAACGGGCCTGAGCAAGCCCCTGGTCAAGAAATCCCTCTCTTGACCCCGACAGAGCCTCGGGCGTCACATAGAACGCCAAACCCTGCGTGCAGCTACACCGGCCATCTTGGCAAATGGCTGCCGGAAGGAGGTTCGCTGGCCGTGAACAATGGCGTCTGGAGGCTAGTTGTCTGGGCAGTGCTGATGGAGGTTCGTGCCTTGGACAGGAATGGAAGCGTCGCCAGGAGATGGGTGTCTGTGACAGCCGCCAGGCACCCAGTTAATGGCGGCACGCACCTGCCCATACCAAGGAGGCAAGACGCGCTTCTTGAATGGGAATTGGTCTCCTGGAAAACGCTGATGTCTTGGCCAGAAGCAAGGCTAAGTGTCCCTGTCGGTTATTCAGCAACTGTATCAAGTGGAGTGGAGTGGGGGGAAGCGAGGTGGTTCTCCTCTCCCAATGTTCAGGTTAGACGGGACTGAATTCCGGTAAATAGCTCGGCTCGCCCCGAAAAGCATTACAAGGTTTGGCTCTCACTACGTCCACGAGAATGTATGATGGACACTTCCGTTTGCCTGCCTGCCTGCCTGCCTGCCTACCTGCCTGCCTATGTCCTGCATGCCTACCTGCCTGCCTGCCTGCATGCCTGACTGCCTGCCTGAATGACTGCAACTGGCGGGTGTGAGGGCTGACTAAATGACAGTGTCACTGATTTCTCTCTCTCTCTCTCTCTCTCTCTCTCTCTCTCTCTCTCTCTCTCTCTGAGAGTATGTGTGTGGAGGAAACTCAAGTTTACTGTTCCGATAAAGTTAAAAAAATGCAGGGCTGAGACAATGCGAGTCCAAAAAGCTGAAAACTATTGCACAGTCAGTATATCCTTGTCATATCCACAAGTACGTCAACAACATATAGCACTGACCTGTTAGGATGTTCATGAAAAGAACACTTAAGGCTGATTGGGATAACACAGTCACGGAACCTTTTTGCAGTTTTATATCCATGCATCCCTCAGCATGTATTGCAACCATCATACACTGCTTTATGCATTTCCAATACGAGCACTCATCAAGCCTATAAATCCTTGTCTTCTTGATGGCGCTTAAAACCAGCGAACCAACCAACTCATTCACTTCAAAGGTGCAAAACAAACAAGCCGACAAAGAACAAAGGACGGAGAACAAACGGCGTGGTGAAGAACATCCCAGGAAGTTACGCCGACAACGTGCCGGTCGTACATTGAAGGTATCGCGGAGGGCGTTTACAGCACGGCACAGCTTCTCAGCTAGTAAGCTCCGAGGTCAAATGAAGACGCGCACCCGCCAATTGCCCAAGTCCAGGGAAATGTGCACTTGAGCCCTGGAAATGGACACGGCCCCACAAAACCCTTGCACTTCAAAGCCCGGCACAGTCTGGCTGCTGCCCCAACCATAAAGAGCAACGGCGCACCCTGGTGAGAGCAGACGGCGCGAGGAGGCCATTGCCACACCCACCCGTGGCGTCACGCCCTCGCCCCCCTACCCCGATCCCCCCAGCCTCCCGGCTGACCACTGCGAGATCACTGAAGCTTGCATGCAAACTGCCCATCGGTCAACGGAACGACCAACGTGGACATCTGTGCAATGGACGCTCCAATCGGCGCTGATCCCTCCAGACGCCTACACCAGTGTGCCAGGATTTGCAGGAGTTTGTGCTGTCCTGCTACCGTACCAACCCCGGAACCACTCTCAACTGCTTCCAGCATGTCAGCGCCTTCTTCGCCCGAATGCAGTGTCCGTCGTTCTCAAGCTGAATGATGAGAGGCACATGTGAGATTGTGTGCCACTGGCTGTACATATTGAGACCAGACTTAGCAGCCCATGGGGTAAAGCCCTTGGTTGTGTGAGAACAACTGAGTTTGCCCAACACCATTACTTTTTCATTGAGGCTTGAGTCTCATATGAATCACATGGGGAGACAAGGTGGGTCTATTCTTATACCCCCAACCCAGTGGAGAGCTGGCTCGATTTGGACTTGATTTATCGAGCCGTTCGGACTTCCTCGCAGTCGGAGCGCGAACCGATTCTTACTGATCAGTGAATGGGTGAATCCACGTAGTGATCTCAAGGGATATATTCAATGTGATGTGAACATCGAGAGATTAAGTGCGAATGCACACTACCTTCACAACGGCCACCGCCATCCTTGCCTCGTTTCGCTTGACTGAAGGCTGCGATGGTTTTTGCTCTTTGCTTGCCGCGATGCATCACCAGCTACACAAACTAATCGACCATACTAGTCGAATAATCATGTTGTCGTAGTTGTCTTGCTGCATCATTCAATTCGACAAATTGCTTTCCTATGTCTAGAGCTTATTTATACACGTAATATTCCTTTTGCCATATTTTCATGTACAAAACTCTCTCTTTAATGTGGGTCAATTTGTGGTCTTGTGTTTGAGGATCAGCATTTGTCAATTCTTGTTTTATAAAACCCTACACATGTCGCAAGCAGGTTTTTTCAGCAAACATTTTGTCAAGTCAGACTGTATCTACAGCCAGTGTAAAGAAAACTAATTCTACAGTCAACGTGAGAAGCACCCATTCCACCCCATAGAACAGCACCCTCTGTTTACGCCGCCAGTAATGATATCAGTGATGCTCCATGACCCCCTTGTCCAGTGTGGACATTGCCGAAGCTCATCATGGCGGCAGTGGCAAATCTCGGCGTTAATAGCGACCCAGCCCCTTGACCCGAGTCCGTACAACGACGGAGGTCTGGGCCAAGCCGGACAACTGTCCTTTCCTATGTACAGGGCCTATTGATTATCGCAAGGGATCTCGTCTCGAATCTCAGAGTGTTGGGTGGCAAATCAAATCTTTTTCCACTCCCTGGACTTGGCCAGGAGCGCACAATTGGTGGAAATAAGCTCTAACAATCCCGCTATCATGACGGCTGGACGGTGGGCCCCGCTCAAGGAGACAAGACATCGAGTCCTCCCAGCATGGGCAGACCCTTGCCTTCAATTACGGCCGTGTTGATGTCCACGCTGGGACAATCATGAGAAACAAACTGGCAGGATTGGGCCGTCTCGCCCATTCTTCCTCTGGCTGAAAGCCCTGATAATGAAGGTCAAGGGAGGCACGAGATTCCCACTGCTTCGTCCACCAAGACGTGCTCCACTCTTGGGGAAAATCGATGGCCAAGACGACTGGACACCGTGCCAGCTCTGGAAGCAACCAACGAGAGCTGAAGCACGAAGGCGACACCATAGACTTCAACACTCGCGCCAGCTTTTGAAACGTAAGCAGTAATACCGAGGTGGCGTGCTGTTGCCATGTAGCCATGGCGACGGCTACATATAGTGTAGGTGTGCCGTATTGTCTTTCACAGACACGTGCAGTAAAACAAAGCTGGTGGTTCGTCCCAGTCGTGATTTTCCGTTTCTGTTCCATTCTACTACATGTGGTATGACGGATGGAGTCGGCCTGGCTGCCACTGTCTATGCCTGGCTGACTGCCCGTCTGCCACAGTTCACGTCGACGTCGCTGTCCATCAGTCCGTCCATCCGTCTGTTCGTCTAAGCACTGTCTGCTTGCAATAACACTAATGCCCCTCTTCTCCACTTATCTGTCTGCACTGCCCCCCCTCTCTCTCTCTCTTTCTCTCTCTCTCTCTCTCTCTCTCTCTCTCTCTCTCTCTCTCTCTCTCTCTCTCTCTCTCTCTCTCTCTCTCTCTCTCTCTCTCTCCCTCCCTCCCTCCCTCCCCACCTAACCGCCTCTGACAGCAACAAACTGTGGTGACAGATTGGACTGTATCTCTCCATCTCTCTCCCTGGGAGCCAGAGACTACAGTTGACCTCGCTAGCCAGTCTTGGCACCACAGCCCAGGAGACAAACGGGGTCCTGCTAGCCCTGTCTGCTGGCTGGTGGCCCAAGAAGGGGAGCCTGGCGCTGCATGGACGCAGATTCAGCCACACAAAGGATGAGACGCTCCAAGACGGACCTCCTGCGGCTGCTAGATACCGGTGTGTGAGAACCCAGCTAGCTATTAAATTGGCTTCCAAAAGTATCACTGAAAAGATTGAATTATACAAGTAACCGTACGGATGTAATTTTTCCGAGAAGCAACTGATAAGAGAGCCTCACAGGTAAAATGAAGATGTCATACCAACAACAACAACAACAACAAATCTGTAAAGTTCTTAAAAGCTGACGTGAGTGCAACGTAAGTGTGGAGCCTCTAATCTTATTTGTTTCTTTCACCAACACGAAATCTGTCTCTTACCGAATGTAATGGTATAAATCCAGTTCGTGGAAGACAGTATTATTATCAAGTCTATTCATCAATGGCACAACAACACGTTTTATCATTAACTGTACCACGCTTAACATTTTGAATTGTGGACAAGGCTTCTTTATCCTTTCTCACATTTCGCATCCACAGACAAAGACTGCGGGGACTTTTTTTCTCACGGGGGGTGGCCTGCCGTCACCTTGCACCGGCAACCTGCCCCCAGGGACTGCACTGCCGGTGTCAGGCTGAGGGGCGAGGCTGTAAATTATAGGGCCGGCCCTCCCCTAGGCCCCCAATCAGCCGTAGCCCCTCCCCCTCTCCTAACGCCCCCAACCCCCTCATTACCCCCTCAGAAAGGTTGGGATTACCCTGCCTGACGATACCCGTATTTTGGCGGCGCCCTGTGCCCCCGTGAAGCTCTGGAAGAGGTGCTTGACGTGGCGCCTCAGGCCAAGAAGCCGCTCGAAGACGTTTCCAGAAACACGGGCAAACCGTGCCGTGAAGACCACGTGACACGCGTCACTGCACTGCCAGGAAGAAGTGTGTTTGGAAGGCGTTCAACCGCGCTTGATGGTCGTTTTCCCTCAAGGCAGTGGGTGGGGGAAAATTCGTGGGGAAAATGCAAGATAATCGAATCAAAATTCGACGATTTGAAACTGTGCCTTCCGCTTTGACAGCCGAATGTTTGCGCGTGAATTTGTTGGGAGTGAGATTCAAAATGCTTGAGTCGGTTTGAGAGTAACGCTTTCAAGAAATTATGTCATGACTTTCAAACACAAAAGATTTAAATGAAAAGATAACTAATGATGAATAAACGTAGGTAACGATTTTCGAGTATTTTTTCAAGGTTTTGCGCATAAAGGAGCATGTGTGTGTGTGTGTGTGTGTGTGTGTGTGTGTGTGTGTGTGTGTGTGTGTGTGTGTGTGTGTGTGTGTGTGTGTGTGTGTGTGTGATGAATTAACAAAAATGTACAAATTCCTCATAAAACTCCATGTCACTGCTGTCAGTCTTTCCAAGCAGTTGATTGTACTCGAGCACAAACAAACGTGTCATCACCAAACACCGTCAGAGAACAGCTTTCCACGGCTCACGCAGGCATCGATGTTTTTCTCTGTCAAAAAGCCAATCTTTCATGCGAAAACGACCCTCCAGGCAAATTCAACAAAATCTCACTCGCCTTTGATTGAAGACAACGGGCTTGCCCCGACGTCAATTCGTCAGCCCGCGTAGAAAAGCTGTCAAACGGCTCCATAACACACGAAATTAACGTCAAGTCGCGACAACCGCTCTGTTCTCCGAGCCATTCCCCGCCGAACAAACACAAGGACCGGAGGGAGAGAAGAACGCAGATGAACAGACACACACGGGCACGTGGAGAGTGAGGGTGACGAAGACCAGACAACGGGAGAAGCGCGTGTCCCTTCTGTCATCCACCGCCGAGGAACTTTCCCCTGCGGCGACAGCAGACTCAATCTCAGCCCATCCGCAGCTGCAATCTCATCCTGAGGACCACGTCAGATCTCACCTGGGCTCAAGGCGGTGCTCGAATAAGCCTTCTGCGCGGGGCTTTGATCCGCCGCCCGCTCGTCAGCAAGATGGAAAAAAACGGCCTGGCTGTTTTATGAGGTATATGCGGAAACATCAGAGATGACGTATCGAAACGACCTGAGGCTGGTATTATAACAGATTTATCTTATCATATGGCTTGAATTATTTCGACCCGGGAAACAAACTGCATTCAAAATGCAAAGGCGAGAGAACGTGATTCTATATACATTTTTGTTTTCCGTAAAGGAATAACAGCAAAAACGGAAGCTACAGAAACAAGCAGTACATATGATGTTTCAAAACAGCCCTAAGTTAGTAATCTCAAAGATATTTACTATGTGTATGTGCGTGCGTGCGTGCGTGCGTGCGTGCGTGCGTGATTGCGTGTGTGTGTGTAAAATTTGTGAGACACGAGACAAAAACGAGTCGAAGAAGAAAAGTTACTTCCTTACTTCACCCTGTTTGGAAGAAGACGAGTTGTAATAAGCGTTCTCAACAACACGAAGTTTGAGACTGACAGAGCCTGCAGTACCATAAATCACTCAGTGGGTGCGAAATGCATTGTTGTCTGCCGACTTCCATCCTGTCTACGTCAACACGTCATAAAACATGCACGCTGCTCCAATGCAAAATCTGCATGCAAGGAACGGCATGTGTGATGAATAATGCATGAAGCTACTCGTCATGACGCAATAGGCTATTTAAAGATCTGTGCGTCATTACAGCGCATCGGTGTTGCTCGATATCAAAAGCATCGCCAGAATAGTACACTTGTGTCTCTTTCAATCACTTTGCTGCAAGTGAGAGCCATGAAGCATCTGTAAAGAAACTCCGAGCCATAGTCAACAATAAGTTGAAGGAAGGCGATGTCGCAGCCGCAGTCAGAATCGTCGCATCCAATGATTCTGCCCTCGCTGTGACACCCGAGGTTTTAGCTTCGCTCCGCCTCAAACACCCTGCCGCCCCTTATGACTTAACACCACCAGTCCCAACAACTGGAGTTACTGCTCTACATGCGACGGAGGAAGACGTTATGGCTGCCCTTCGTTCGTTCGCCGGAAGTAGCAGTGGTGGCGTCGATGGTCTCCGCCCTGGCCACATCAAGGACCTCGTCTCGCGATCCACGGCCGAAGC
>JAWQFJ010001089.1:7500-10000 GCA_034096865.1 Theodoxus fluviatilis | reverse complement strand
CGCATTCAAAGGAGATCTATTCTAGACATCCGGCCTCAGCATGAAGAACACTGCAGGCCAGGTAGAGGGTAAGGTTTAATTTAAGAGTCGTGTCATCGCTCGCATGCTTTAACTGGTCTGCTCTCTTTAACAGCATTCCAGTAAAACAGAGAGTAGCCAGCATCCTAGGCCGACTGCTGAGCAACTTCACCCATTGACAACGCACCATACATAAGATCTCATCTCCGTATTTCTGAGCACAGCGCATTTCATGCTAAAAGAGAACTTTAGCCTATTTCATTTCATTTCACTTTATACATTTCACTTCACTCCACTTCATATCACTTCATTTCACTTCACTCCACTTCATATCACTTCATTTCACTTCATATAATTTTACTTCACTCCACTTCATATCACTTCATTTCACTTCACTCCACTTCATATCACTTTATTTCACTTCACTCCACTTCATATCACTTCATTTCACTTCATATAATTTTACTTCACTCCACTTCATATCACTTCATTTCACTTCACTCCACTTCATATCACTTTATTTCACTTCACTCCACTTCATATCACTTCATTTCACTTCATATCATTTCACTTCACTCCACTTCATATCACTTCATTTCACTTCACTCCACTTCATATCACTTTATTTCACTTCATATCATTTCACTTCACTCCACTTCATATCACTTCATTTCACTTCATATCATTTCACTTCACTCCACTTCATATCACTTCATTTCACTTCACTCCACTTCATATCACTTCATTTCACTTCATATCATTTTACTTCACTCCACTTCATATCACTTCCTTTCACTTCATATAATTTTACTTCACTCCACTGCATATCACTTCATTTCACTTCACTCCACTTCATATCACTTCATTTCACTTCACTCCACTTCATATCACTTCATTTCACTTCATATCATTTTACTTCACTCTACTTCATACCACTCCATTTCACTTCATATCATTTTACTTCACTCCACTGCATATCAATTCATTTCACTTCATATCATTTTACTTCACTCCACTGCATATCAATTCATTTCACTTCACTTTTTGTCGCTTCTCTTCACTTCATTTTGTGTCTTTACGCTTCACACCCCTTCACTTCATGTCGCTTCACTTCAAACTACTTCACTATAATTCGTATCACTTCAGTACACTTTACATCACTTCACACCACTTCGCTGCATTTCATATCTTGTCACTTCACATTACACTATTTCACTTCACTGCATTTCATTTTACTTCGTATAGCTCCGGTCATAAACGCACGTGCATGTGCACACTCACTCACACACATGTGTACGTGCAAACAGACAATGGCAGGCCGACACTGTCAAACACGAGACGACACACATGGCCGAGTACACACGATCTGAGCAGACTGCACAGTTGATCTGGTTATGAAGTGGTCTGGCAGTGCAGACGTCAAGACTATTTTCACGGCGACGAATCCAAGCATGCGGACCTTACTCCTGCAGGTTACTGTCTCAAGTCTCATCCTCGTGAAACGAGGGCGGGATGTGTGGCAGTACTGTATAGAGAACATTTTCCAGTTGTGGTCAGTACATCTTTCTCGTTTTCCCATGACAGTTTCGAGGTCATCCAGCTGACTTTGAACGTGCCAGTTTGTGTGCATTTCTTTTGTGTGTATAGGCCACCCCCCAGCAAAGCAAACAAGTTGACTGATGCTATGTTCTTTGCACAGTTTAGTGCAGGGATTGTTGTCATTGTTGGTGACTTTAATTTTCATTATGATAAGCCAGAAAGCTACAGTACTGTACGTATGATGGACATCTTGTCTACCTTTGGTATGAAGCAAGCAGTTTAAGACCCCACCCACAGGTCTGGTCATATCATTGACTGGGTGCTGTTTCGTCCTGATGACAATGTGTTTCGTTCATGTTATGTCTCTCAATCCTTGACCTCTGACCATTTCGCTGTGTTGTGTGAATTGGATGTACGGCGGCCGGTGCGGCAGCCGGAGTACCGCAGCGTTCGAAATCTCCGTAGGATTGATTTGACTGTGTTCAAACATGATGTGGCTGCTCTGGCTGCTGCGTCACCCGCGCCGTCCGCTGACCAGTTATGTGATCACCTCCACTCTGTCCTTGACAGTCATGCCCCAGCAGCGCAGCGCAAGGTCCCTCGGCGTCGCTCCACCCCGTGGTATAGCACCATCGCTGCCGAACTCCGTGCTTTGAAGCAGAAAAAGCGACAAGTTGAGCGACAGTAGCTGCGTTTTGGTTTGGCTGTTCACAACTAATTTTTTTGTTCTTTCAA
Source organism: Theodoxus fluviatilis (assembly GCA_034096865.1). NCBI lineage: Eukaryota > Metazoa > Mollusca > Gastropoda > Cycloneritida > Neritidae > Theodoxus > Theodoxus fluviatilis. Next base: position 7,708 of record JAWQFJ010001089.1, on the reverse strand, counting down.
GCACAATCGTCTAGTCGATCCGGCTAAGACAGTGTACTTCAAAGCAAACATATGTGCTTCTACCACTTGCGGTCAATTATTTTCCATCACGAACATGCTCGTGAACAAGACCCGTTGTACTACTCTCCCTTCTTCACCAATGTCGTTGTTACCTCAAATGTTTTGCGACTTTTTGTGTCCAAGGTGTCCGATATTCGAAGCAGCGTTG
>JAWQFJ010001089.1:0-5000 GCA_034096865.1 Theodoxus fluviatilis | reverse complement strand
CCGTACACTATCACAACAGTCGACGGTGCAATCAGGGAAAAGCAAACGACCAAGGTCATCGTCGGGAATGTACCACTTTCGTTTGACGACGAGGAAATCGTCAAAGCACTGAAATCCATCGGGTGCGAATTGCGATCACGTATGTTTGACGAGCGAGACAGAGATGATCGCGGCAAACTCACGCGATGGAGGACTGGCCGCAGGTTTGTGTATGTTACCATGCCAAGCAAACCACTGCCGAAACAGTTGGTAATTGGCCCATTCAAGGCAACGGTCTACCATCGCGAGCAGAAGCAAGCTGCTGCTGCAGAGGCATCGTGCAGCAAATGTTTCAGAAAAGGCCACTCTTTCTCCACCTGCCCGTATCCAATCAAGTGTCGACAGTGCTACAAAGATGGACACAAGGCAGGAGATATGGAATGCACCCTTACTCCCGAGATGCAGGAAGACAACCCTCAGGACGAAGTGAGAGAAGAAGAAACTGCAAGACCAGCCTGGATGATGAAGCCATCATCAACCCCCCGCAGAGGAAGATCGAAAGTCCGCAAGCGCCACGACGGAACAGGAAGTGACGCTATCAGGCGAGAGGGATCGTCGGCGAAGCGACGTCGCCCTGAGTCCGGGAACAGCCTCCCAAACACCAAGGATCCAGCAGCCAGCCTCATCGACACAGATCCTTCGGTAACGTAGCGGTGAGTGGGAATCGTCTGTCTCCACATACTCTGACCCATGCTTTCTCCTCGGACTTTGAATAGAAACTAGGCTTGTCCCATGAATCCTGTTAAGATTCTAACTGTGAATGCCAGAGGGCTAAAAAATCGTTTCAAAAGACTCTCTTTGTTTAATGAAATAAGAACACTAAAGTGCGACATTGTGTGCCTACAAGAGACCCATGTTACACCGAGCGACTCTCAACAGTGGGAAAAGGAATGGGGGGGTCAGCTCGTGTATGTGCAGGGAACAGGCAACAGCAGAGGTGAGATGATCTTATTTGCTAAAAACACCCCCCTTGCTGTTGAGGTTATTCATAAAGAAGACAGAATTATTATTCTTTCAGTAAAGTCAGAAGAAATCAATTGTATCATTTGCAATGTTTACGCTCCAAATAAGGAAAGAGAAAAGATACGTTTCTTTAGTAAGCTTTCACAGCTCCTAACAAAATACGACTGCAACCGCCTTATTCTCTTGGGGGACTTCAATACAGTAATGGATAATGAACTTGATATTGTTTCGGGGAAACCACATTGTTCCCGGGAAGTGAATGCTCTTCGTCATTTAGTGAATGAGATGATGTTAACTGATGTGTGGAGACTTCGTCATGAGACTGAGAAGAGTTACACCTGGAGTCGTGTTAGTCCTTTCATTGCAAGACGTCTGGACTACTGTTTTGTGAGTGAAGCACTGGTTGAAAAATGTGTAGCTTGTGAAATTACAACTCTTCCTAATACCGATCATCGAGGAGTCCTACTAGACATACGAAAACCAGGGTTTACCAGAGGCCCGGGTACATGGAAATTTAATAATATGTTATTGAAGGACCCAATACTTGTCGGTGGTATTAACCGGATAATTGATGAGGGGATACGAAATACACAGTATGACAAACAGAGCGACAAATGGGAGATGTTAAAAATAAATATTAAAGAATACTGCATCGTCTATAGTCAACATTGGGCGCAACGCAGAAGAAATGACATTAGTGGTATGAGAAATAGATTGGATAACATAGAACAAGAATTGGCAAATGATTGCAATCCTGAGTTAGTAAAGGAAATGACCAAGATTAAGCAAGAATTCGAATTGTTGTCAATTACTAAAGCAAAAGGAGCACAAACTCGTGCGAGAATTAAATGGATTGAAGAGGGTGAAAAAAATACGAAATATTTCCTGAACTTAGAAAGCAGTAGAAAGAGAAAGAATGTCATTGGTCATTTAAAGGTGGCAAATGACAAAATCATTTCAAACCAACGGAAAATAATGAAGGAACTAGTAAATTACTATAGTAGGCTGTATAATCAAACCACTATGGTGAAAAAAGAAAATATTAAGGATGCTATTAACAACTTTCTGGGGGAGTCAGATTTTGCAAAACTAGACGAAAACGAAAGAATCCTTTGCGAAGGTGGCATCACGACAGATGAAGCAGGCACTGCCACCAAATCTTTGAAAAATGGAACATCGCCAGGTAGCGATGGTTTAACAACTGAGTTCATAAAATTTTTCTGGAACAAACTGAAACAAATACTTACAGACACGTATAATGAGGCATTCGTGAAGGGGGAACTTCCATACACCCAAAGGCAGGGCATTATCACTCTATTACACAAAAGTTCAGATCTCCCCCGGGATGAACTGGACAACTGGCGTCCAGTAACACTTCTGAACACTGACTATAAGATATTAGCTAAAATTCTGGCTCAGCGGATGGGTAGAGTCATTGACAAATTAATCAGTCCTGAACAAGTAGGGTATCTAAAGGGAAGGAATATAGCAACTGCACTAAGAACTATAGAGGATGTAATAGAATATGTACAAACCAAGGAGGAATCGGGATACCTACTGTCCTTGGACTTCTCAAAGGCCTTTGATTCGGTGTCAAAGAACTTGCTCCAGGAGGCATTGGACACATTTGGGTTTGGCCCGGATTTCCAAAAATGGGTATCGGTGCTAATATCAAATTCTGTCAGTAGTATTAACCAAGGGGGATGGATATCGGAGCCATTTCAGGTGACATGTGGCATTAGACAGGGATGCCCTTTCTCCCCTCTAAGCTACATCCTTGCATCGGAAATCCTGGCAATAAAAATAAGAAGCAGCAACGTGAAGGGAATTGAAGTGCCTTCGAATCAAGGAGGGAAAGTGACAATCAAAAGCCAACAGTATGCAGATGACATCACTTTATGTGTGAGGACAGGTCACGACATTAAAAATGTTTTCCAAGTTCTGGAAGACTTTTCAAAGTTCTCTGGCCTTCGTTTAAACAAAGGCAAAACAAAAGTAATGGCACTAGGCGTGCAAAATGAGGAAAGACTGAGCGTCAACTGTGTGACAGAGATCAAAATCCTTGGGGTTTACTTTTCTAGTACCAGAAGAGCCGTAGACATAGACAAAAACTGGACAAAAAGGCTACAGAATGTACAGAAATGTATAAAACAGTGGGAAAAAAGAGACCTAAGTATACGAGGAAAAGTGTTAATCGTTAAGTCTCTGTTAGTAAGCCAGTTCATCTTTATGATGCAGTCTATAGGCTTACATGAGAAAGTGATTAAAGAACTAAATACAATTTTCTATCGTTTTATCTGGAAAAGACGCACTAACAATGCGAAAGCTTTTGAGAAGGTAAAGAGAGCCGTAATGGAGGCAGACTTCTCCAAGGGTGGTTTGAAGGTGTTGAATGTGATGGACATGCAGAAGACGTTCTATCTACAATGGGTTCCGAAAATTTTGTCGGCAGTAGATGAACAGTGGGCCCAAATTCCCTTTTGGTACCTCTCCCAAACTACTCAAGGATGCGGTATATTCAATGTGAATACGAAGCCTTCGAATATCAAGTGTCTGAAAAAATTCAGGAGTCGCTTCTGGAGGGAAGTAGTAATAACGTGGCTGACACTGAAAAAAGTGGTGACACTCGCTGAGGTGAAAAATGAAGATATTTTACACCAAAGATTGTGGTATAACGACCTGATAAAATACAGGGGTACACTTCTGCACTTCTGTTCATGGGAAGAGAAAGGAATTCAGATGATTGAACAGGTAGTAAACAAAGTTGAAAAGAGATTACTAACCTTTGAAGAAATAAGGCTTGTAGTGGGGGATAAGGGCAGGACACTTTTTGAGCACAATGCCTTAAGAAATGCCATGCCTTCACAGTGGTTGCAGACGTTACATACCAATAGTTACGCAAAACCCAGCGGCGCTCTGATGTTCAACGGAGTCGATGTTCGAGGCTTCAAAGCAAGACATTTCCGAAATTTGCTGCAGAAGGATAAGGAAAGCACACCTTGTGCACATGGGTTTTGGAAAAGGAAATATGATGTTATCGTGTCAAAGAACACGTGGATGAAGCCGATTGTGTCAACTAGAGAAACCAGACTGAGAGAGCTACAATGGAAACTACTGCATAATGTTTACCCAACAAATATCGTTCTTGCTAAAATGAAAGTGAAAGCTAATAACAAATGTTCGCTATGTCCTAACGAAATTGATTATGTGGAGCATTTTTTCTTTGAATGTCCATCCGTTAGAACATTTTGGAATTTGGTGGAGGGAGATATGTTAAGATTAACATCACATAACATAAGGCTAACAGTTCTAGACGTGATATTTGGCCTACGAAGAAAAGACATTAGAAGTCAAGAAATGAAAATAATAGATCATATAATTTTGATTGGAAAAATGTGTATCAGCATGAAGAAGAAGTCGGAATCGACTACTCCACTATGGGCGATATTTGCACACCAGTTGAGCCTAAGGGAGCGCTGCCTTTCTGGATGATTGGGTAATAGCATTGTCACTAGAGATACCTTCTGAACAAGTGTGTGCGGGTAGGTGTGTGCGTGTAGGTGTGTGCGTGCAGGGGGGTGCAAGTAGGAGTGTGTGTGTGTGTGTGTGTGTGTGTGTGTGTGTTCTGGCTGTTTAAGTGGAAATCTCATTTTGTACATAAAAATAGACCATTGGACCATGATGTCTTACGTTTTTCTGGTTTTTAAAGGTATACTGATGTGAGATAGAAGTCGTCTAAAACCGTTGTTGCTCCTTCCCTTTCGCTCCTTTTCGAAGAAGGAAGGAGTTTATGACGTAGGGGCGTATACATTGTGTGGATGAGTGGGTGGGTGTATGTAAGTATGTGTATTCAGGTAGGGTTTTTTGTGTAAACACACATGGATATTCATGCGTTCATTTGATTGTTTGTTCTTTTATTCGTCCATGTGTTCATGTATTTTTATGTATTATGTATTTATTTATGTATTTATGTATTTATTTATAATATGATAGGATGA
>JAWQFJ010001088.1:82017-97017 GCA_034096865.1 Theodoxus fluviatilis | reverse complement strand
TGTTAAAAAGATAAATCGCCGTTGTGAATAGGGGCCCAGCGAACTAACTGAATGTCGACACAATCACGCGGCACTGTTGTACATTTGCAGTCAACGTAAGATCTCGTACGACGATTTGATTCAAGGCCTAGTGCTAATTGTTTTGATGGTCTGGTCTCAGTGTCACAAAAATATGATGATTTAATCAATCCCTGACCCGGAAATGTTGGGGACAACGACCATTTCAGCGTAATGACATCGAGTCAAACCGAGTTATCTTTCCTACTTCAGCAAAACGCTTCGATATATGTTGAACCTCTACCAGCAGGCGCCAAAATGCGATACTACGAAAAGAATATTGACGTTGATGGGTTAGATCCGTATGAAATACCAAACAGTTCATGCTATCATCCATTTTTCTACAATTTACAGTGCAAAATACGAACCACGAGGGTTTATGACAAGGTCGTTATAAATGCTTCACATACCTACAAGTTTACAATGGCACAGTTGGTAGAGCATTGGGCTCTTGGTCATGCATGACCAGGTTCGATTCTACACTGAAACTTTTTTTCGAGGGGTTGTGGGTTCGAACCCATCTGGTTTTTTGTGTTTGTGTGTGTGTGCGTTTTTTCCTCCTCTTTTCTCGGAGGCTGCGGGTTCGAACCCGATCTTCTTTTTTTTCTTCTCCAAAACCTGGAGGTTCAGCGCCAGCGGTTTTTATTTCAGCAAGCATTTAATGTAAGAACTACGTAAGAACTACAACCAGGAAGTAGAAAGTGAACAAGGCAGTTGATCGGTTTTCTCCTTGTTTGGTGTGACACCGGGAAAGCATGTGCATGCGATACAGAATTTCCAATGACACGTTTCTTCCCGAAATTTTCTACCCTATTTATACACTGACCACCATTTACTATTATTTGATGTCATCACTGAACAAAAGGTACACATTTCGAGAGCTCTTCAACCAAGGTCCAATGATAACTCTATGAGCGCAAACTTTCACCAAGGAAACCACAACTACTCTTCCATGGCCTGTATAATTAATTCAGGCAGGATTCTCTGCTACCCAGGCCTGGGGCGGGTTTCAAAATAGGTAGTCGATCTTGGTCGCAAGATCTTGCTTCGCAGTAAGAGCTAGCTAAAAAAGAAACTACCCAACGTGACGAACTATTGCGCATGCGTAGACGTCACGACAAGAGGTGAACTGGCCACATTTCAATGGCCGACGTGTTGCCGGTTCATTCAGAAAACGCTCTATTTCGAGATACTAGCAACCCATCCAAAGAAAATAGAAGCCATGCACAGCATTAATTTATCAAAGGTGTATGTTGAATGCAGTAATAGATCGTGAAACCTCCTACAGTTTACACATCGAATGCAGGTCAACGCATCCACGACGAACTTTTGTCTCGAATCTTAAAAGCTAGGCACCTCTCAAGCTGCCTCGCTCAATCTACGCTCGTCTACGATTGGCTCGATAGCAAGCAAAGAATGAAACTGCCCATTCGGCGAGATCTACGTAGATCTACCGAGATCTTCGCATTTTGAAACTCGCCCCTGGCGCTACGAAGTTTAGTAAATTTTAGTGGCTGAAAGCGATTTCTGAGTGCCAAACACATACGACGACGTCATCAATAATTTGACGTCACCAACTTCGTGATTTGAGAACAAATTTCTCTTTTTGGTCGTAATTCCAAAATGAAAAAACAGATTACCTTCAAAATTTAACGGATTATTCCTTGCTTAAAACCCTGACGTTCCACTAACTTTCATCAGGATCCATTAAATACTTTGAAAACTTATTTTGCTGAATAACTAACTAACGAACCGAGAGTAAAACATAACCTCCTCGGCGGAGGTAACACAATGAGGTTTCTTTACTGCATAGCCTTCCAAGGGTGCCCTAGCGACAAAACGAATGTTCCCAGTCATAAACATTATTCCTTTAGACTGAAAAAAAAGTTTTATGGAATTTTCGCTCATACTGAAAACATTCTTACCGTGTAGTCCCCTGGCTTTGCAGGAGTGAACGTGACGTCAGCGGTTACATCTCGCCACGTCATATTGTGTATGACACTGCCATCCGGGCCCTCCACCTTCACCGCCACCTTGTCTCGCTCCACCCCCAAGTCAGCTATCTCCACTGCTAGAGACGCCTGTAATGCAGGGGAGGTAACTCTATAATATGTCGCATACTGCCAAGATCTCTCTCTCTCTCTCTCTCTCTCTCTCTCTCTCTCTCTCTCTCTCTCTCTCTCTCTTGGTGTGTGGCTCTGTCTGTCTGTCTGCATGTATGTCTGTCTGTCTGTCTGTCTGTCTGTCTGTCTGTCTGTCTGTCTGTCTGTCTGTCTGTCTGTCTGTCTGTCTGTCTGTCTGTCTGTCTGTCTGTCTCTCACTGTGTGTCTCTCTCTCTGTCTCTTTCTTTGTTTCTCTCTCTCTGTCTCTGTCTCTCAACTCTCTCTCTCTCTCTCTCTCTCTCTCTCTCTCTCTCTCTCTCTCTCTCTCTGTTCCTCCCTTACATGCGGGCAGTTGCATGCATACAAATATAAAAGCGAATACAAGCGCAAATGCGCACGCCTTTAAGAGCACGAACACACACGCATGCGCGAGCTGGGGGACAGCTGGGCAAATCAGAAAACACTTCTCTACAACCGTGGGGGAAAAAAACCTTATCACTGGAAACCCAAGAAATCCCAACACGCTGAGCATGCATCGCGGACATTACAAGATGCAAGGTCAAGGTCACGACAGAAGCCTACCGTCTGGCCTTCCACCAGGCTGCGCTGTCGGACATCCAAGGTCAGCTTCTCGGCCTTGACCTTTCTGGGAGTGACCTTTTGGAACTTGGAGACGAAGGCCATGAGAGCCAGGTGGTCCACGTTGGGGTCCGCCATTTCCGCTGCCGTCAGAACGGGGTCCACGCCCAGCTTGGCGGCGCCGTCCAACCCTATACATGCATAGAGGGTCAAACAGAAAGGGTTTGTTTCCAGTCACCTGACCGACTCTAAATTATGCCGCCGACCCTACATTTCTTTTTCGCTCCTGGAAAAAAAGACACACACACACACACACACACACACACACACACACACACACACACACACACACACACACACACACACTAATAGCACACACGCAAAATGTGTAAATTCTTCACTAGAACCGATTATAACTCCAGCTGAACATTACGTCTACGAAACTTCGTTTTCCTACTGTAGTGTGTGTGTGTGTGTGTGTGTGTGTGTGCGTGTGTGTGTGTGTGCGTATGTGTGTGTGTGTGCGCGCGCGCGTGTGTGTGTGTGTGTGTGTGTGTGTTTTGCACACATTCGCCGTTTTAAAATGTCTACAAACGGCAAACTTTCCTTTAAACTTAAAAAAAAGTCTCCGCACCTACCATGTTTTAAAGGCCATGTTACCTGAAACAAACTCTGAGTGTGTGTGCGCGCGCGCGCGAGTGTGTGTGTTTGTGTGTGTGTGTGTGTGTGTGCCCTAGGGTAATTTGGAATAGTCCCGTGCGTTCTGCCTTCAGCAAGCAGGTGTAGAGTGGGACACAACTTTCGGACGAGCTTTGACTTTATCGTCCTATGAGCAGCGACTACATTAAAGATGTACATGTACTCCTTGAACGTGGCGTCCAAGGTAGTTATTTTGCTGCACTGTCCCAAATCCCGAAATGTTCCTACACTGACACTGTGTCACAACGTTGCTTTGTGAGTAGCGGGGGAAAAACACTTAAGATACACCGTAGCCATGCTTCTGATTCAGCCACTTTGCTCGATCTGACAGACATTATTAATAAGTTTCATAGAAGTAAAAAAAGAGAAAAACTTCCGATTGTTGTTTTGCATCAAAGAATATGTTAAATCCCTAAGTGAATGAAACTTGGTAGTAAGACTTATCTAGTCTTTTTCTCTTCCTCGGGTAGTTCTTTTAGAATATGCTTTTCTGGTTCATAACAGACTCCTTTGCATCCTTCAATTGCTTTGTAATATTACTTTTTGTGTTGTCATTTTTAAAATGTAGATTGTGTGTGTCTTCTAGTGCGTATATGTGCCCCTGTGTTTAACAGTCTGTGCCTTTGTGTGTGTGTTTGTATCTGTCAACTTACCAGGCTGCCTGTCTGCCTGCTTGTCCGCCTGCACGCCCGCTTATGTGTGTGTGTGTGTGTGCGTGCATGTGTGCAGGCGGGCGGGCGGGCGCGCGCGCGCGCGTCTTTTTCTGTTCCTCATTCTGCTTTTCTGTCTCTCTGTGTTTGTTTACGTCTCTCTGTGTGCCAGCGTGTCCGTATTGTACACGTACTGTATGTTGTCTTCCTGCATACATTCCTACCTTTCTGTATGTTGCCTTCCTGCACACATTTTTACCTTTGTGTATGTTGTCTTCCTGCATACATTCCTACCTTTCTGTATGTTGCCTTCCTGCATACATTTTTACCTTTGTGTATGTTGCCTTCCTGCATACATTCCTACCTTTGTGTATGTTGCCTTCCTGCATACATTCCTACCTTTCTGTATGTTGCCTTCCTGCATACATTCCTACCTTTGTGTATGTTGCCTTCCTGCATACATTTTTACCTTTGTGTATGTTGTCTTCCTGCATACATTCCTACCTTTCTGTATGTTGTCTTCCTGCATACATTTTTACCTTTCTGTATGTTGTCTTCCTGCATACATTCCTACCTTTGTGTATGTTGTCTTCCTGCATACATTCCTACCTTTCTGTATGTTGTCTTCCTGCATACATTCCTACCTTTGTGTATGTTGCCTTCCTGCATACATTCCTACCTTTGTGTATGTTGCCTTCCTGCATACATTCCTACCTTTGTGTATGTTGCCTTCCTGCATACATTCCTACCTTTGTGTATGTTGTCTTCCTGCATACATTCCTACCTTTCTGTTTGTTGCCTTCCTGCATACATTCCTACCTTTCTGTATGTTGCCTTCCTGCATACATTCCTACCTTTCTGTATGTTGTCTTCCTGCATACATTCCTACCTTTGTGTATGTTGCCTTCCTGCATACATTCCTACCTTTGTGTATGTTGCCTTCCTGCATACATTCCTACCTTTCTGTATGTTGTCTTCCTGCATACATTCCTACCTTTGTGTATGTTGTCTTCCTGCATACATTCCTACCTTTCTGTATGTTGTCTTCCTGCATACATTCCTACCTTTCTGTATGTTGTCTTCCTGCATACATTCCTACCTTTCTGTTTGTTGCCTTCCTGCATACATTCCTACCTTTCTGTATGTTGCCTTCCTGCATACATTCCTACCTTTCTGTTTGTTGTCTTCCTGCATACATTCCTACCTTTCTGTTTGTTGTCTTCCTGCATACATTCCTACCTTTCTGTATGTTGCCTTCCTGCATACATTCCTACCTTTCTGTATGTTGCCTTCCTGCATACATTCCTACCTTTCTGTATGTTGCCTTCCTGCATACATTCCTACCTTTCTGTATGTTGCCTTCCTGCATACATTCCTACCTTTCTGTATGTTGTCTTCCTGCATACATTCCTACCTTTCTGTATGTTGCCTTCCTGCATACATTCCTACCTTTCTGTATGTTGTCTTCCTGCATACATTCCTACCTTTCTGTTTGTTGTCTTCCTGCATACATTCCTACCTTTGTGTATGTTGTCTTCCTGCATACATTCCTACCTTTCTGTATGTTGCCTTCCTGCATACATTCCTACCTTTCTGTATGTTGCCTTCCTGCATACATTCCTACCTTTGTGTATGTTGTCTTCCTGCATACATTCCTACCTTTCTGTATGTTGCCTTCCTGCATACATTCCTACCTTTGTGTATGTTGTCTTCCTGCATACATTCCTACATTTGTGTATGTTGCCTTCCTGCATACATTCCTACCTTTCTGTATGTTGCCTTCCTGCATACATTCCTACCTTTCTGTATGTTGTCTTCCTGCATACATTCCTACCTTTCTGTATGTTGTCTTCCTGCATACATTCCTACATTTGTGTATGTTGCCTTCCTGCATACATTCCTACATTTGTGTATGTTGCCTTCCTGCATACATTCCTACCTTTCTGTATGTTGTCTTCCTGCATACATTCCTACCTTTCTGTATGTTGCCTTCCTGCATACATTCCTAGCTTTGTGTATGTTGCCTTCCTGCATACATTCCTACCTTTCTGTATGTATTTTTCCTGCATACATTCCTACCTTTGTGTATGTTGCCTTCCTGCATACATTCCTACCTTTGTGTATGTTGCCTTCCTGCATACATTCCTACCTTTGTGTATGTTGCCTTCCTGCATACATTCCTACCTTTGTTTATGTTGCCTTCCTGCATACATTCCTACCTTTGTGTATGTTGCCTTCCTGCATACATTCCTACCTTTCTGTATGTTGTCTTCCTGCATACATTCCTACCTTTGTGTATGTTGCCTTCCTGCATACATTCCTACCTTTGTGTATGTTGCCTTCCTGCACACATTCCTACCTTTGTGTATGTTGCCTTCCTGCATACATTTTTACCTTTGTGTATGTTGCCTTCCTGCATACATTCCTACCTTTGTGTATGTTGCCTTCCTGCATACATTCCTACCTTTGTGTATGTTGCCTTCCTGCATACATTCCTACCTTTGTGTATGTTGCCTTCCTGCATACATTCCTACCTTTCTGTATGTTGCCTTCCTGCATACATTCCTACCTTTGTGTATGTTGCCTTCCTGCATACATTCCTACCTTTGTGTATGTTGCCTTCCTGCATACATTCCTACCTTTCTGTATGTTGTCTTCCTGCATACATTCCTACCTTTCTGTATGTTGCCTTCCTGCATACATTCCTACCTTTGTGTATGTTGCCTTCCTGCATACATTTTTACCTTTGTGTATGTTGTCTTCCTGCATACATTCCTACCTTTGTGTATGTTGCCTTCCTGCATACATTCCTACCTTTGTGTATGTTGCCTTCCTGCATACATTCCTACCTTTGTGTATGTTGCCTTCCTGCATACATTCCTACCTTTGTGTATGTTGCCTTCCTGCATACATTCCTACCTTTCTGTTTGTTGCCTTCCTGCATACATTCCTACCTTTCTGTATGTTGTCTTCCTGCATACATTCCTACCTTTCTGTATGTTGCCTTCCTGCATACATTCCTACCTTTGTGTATGTTGCCTTCCTGCATACATTCCTACCTTTGTGTATGTTGTCTTCCTGCATACATTCCTACCTTTCTGTATGTTGCCTTCCTGCATACATTCCTACCTTTCTGTATGTTGTCTTCCTGCATACATTCCTACCTTTGTGTATGTTGTCTTCCTGCATACATTCCTACCTTTCTGTATGTTGCCTTCCTGCACACATTCCTACCTTTGTGTATGTTGCCTTCCTGCATACATTCCTACCTTTCTGTATGTTGTCTTCCTGCATACATTCCTACCTTTCTGTATGTTGCCTTCCTGCACACATTTTTACCTTTGTGTATGTTGTCTTCCTGCATACATTCCTACCTTTCTGTATGTTGCCTTCCTGCATACATTCCTACCTTTGTGTATGTTGCCTTCCTGCATACATTCCTACCTTTGTGTATGTTGCCTTCCTGCATACATTTTTACCTTTGTGTATGTTGCCTTCCTGCATACATTCCTACCTTTCTGTATGTTGCCTTCCTGCACACATTTTTACCTTTGTGTATGTTGTCTTCCTGCATACATTCCTACCTTTCTGTATGTTGCCTTCCTGCATACATTCCTACCTTTCTGTATGTTGTCTTCCTGCATACATTTTTACCTTTCTGTATGTTGCCTTCCTGCATACATTCCTACCTTTGTGTATGTTGCCTTCCTGCATACATTCCTACCTTTGTGTATGTTGCCTTCCTGCATACATTCCTACCTTTCTGTATGTTGCCTTCCTGCATACATTCCTATCTTTGTGTATGTTGCCATCCTGCATACATTCCTACCTTTGTGTATGTTGTCTTCCTGCATACATTCCTACCTTTCTGTTTGTTGCCTTCCTGCATACATTCCTACCTTTGTGTATGTTGTCTTCCTGCATACATTTTTACCTTTCTGTATGTTGTCTTCCTGCATACATTCCTACCTTTGTGTATGTTGTCTTCCTGCATACATTTTTACCTTTCTGTATGTTGTCTTCCTGCATACATTCCTACCTTTCTGTATGTTGTCTTCCTGCATACATTCCTACCTTTCTGTTTGTTGCCTTCCTGCATACATTCCTACCTTTCTGTATGTTGCCTTCCTGCATACATTCCTACCTTTCTGTTTGTTGTCTTCCTGCATACATTCCTACCTTTCTGTTTGTTGTCTTCCTGCATACATTCCTACCTTTCTGTATGTTGCCTTCCTGCATACATTCCTACCTTTCTGTTTGTTGCCTTCCTGCATACATTCCTACCTTTCTGTATGTTGCCTTCCTGCATACATTCCTACCTTTCTCTATGTTGCCTTCCTGCATACATTCCTACCTTTCTGTTTGTTGTCTTCCTGCATACATTCCTACCTTTCTGTATGTTGCCTTCCTGCATACATTCCTACCTTTCTGTATGTTGTCTTCCTGCATACATTCCTACCTTTCTGTTTGTTGTCTTCCAGCATACATTCCTACCTTTGTGTATGTTGTCTTCGTGCATACATTCCTACCTTTCTGTATGTTGCCTTCCTGCATACATTCCTACCTTTCTGTATGTTGCCTTCCTGCATACATTCCTACCTTTGTGTATGTTGTCTTCCTGCATACATTCCTACCTTTTTGTATGTTGCCTTCCTGCATACATTCCTACATTTGTGTATGTTGTCTTCCTGCATACATTCCTACATTTGTGTATGTTGCCTTCCTGCATACATTCCTACCTTTCTGTATGTTGCCTTCCTGCATACATTCCTACCTTTCTGTATGTTGTCTTCCTGCATACATTCCTACCTTTCTGTATGTTGTCTTCCTGCATACATTCCTACATTTGTGTATGTTGCCTTCCTGCATACATTCCTACATTTGTGTATGTTGCCTTCCTGCATACATTCCTACCTTTCTGTATGTTGTCTTCCTGCATACATTCCTACCTTTCTGTATGTTGCCTTCCTGCATACATTCCTACCTTTGTGTATGTTGCCTTCCTGCATACATTCCTACCTTTCTGTATGTTGTCTTCCTGCATACATTCCTACCTTTGTGTATGTTGCCTTCCTGCATACATTCCTACCTTTGTGTATGTTGCCTTCCTGCATACATTCCTACCTTTGTGTATGTTGCCTTCCTGCATACATTCCTACCTTTGTTTATGTTGCCTTCCTGCATACATTCCTACCTTTGTGTATGTTGCCTTCCTGCATACATTCCTACCTTTCTGTATGTTGTCTTCCTGCATACATTCCTACCTTTCTGTATGTTGCCTTCCTGCATACATTCCTACCTTTGTGTATGTTGCCTTCCTGCACACATTCCTACCTTTGTGTATGTTGCCTTCCTGCATACATTTTTACCTTTGTGTATGTTGCCTTCCTGCATACATTCCTACCTTTGTGTATGTTGCCTTCCTGCATACATTCCTACCTTTGTGTATGTTGCCTTCCTGCATACATTCCTACCTTTCTGTTTGTTGCCTTCCTGCATACATTCCTACCTTTCTGTATGTTGCCTTCCTGCATACATTCCTACCTTTGTGTATGTTTCCTTCCTGCATACATTCCTACCTTTGTGTATGTTGCCTTCCTGCATACATTCCTACCTTTCTGTATGTTGTCTTCCTGCATACATTCCTACCTTTCTGTATGTTGCCTTCCTGCATACATTCCTACCTTTGTGTATGTTGCCTTCCTGCATACATTGTTACCTTTGTGTATGTTGTCTTCCTGCATACATTCCTACCTTTGTGTATGTTGCCTTCCTGCATACATTCCTACCTTTGTGTATGTTGCCTTCCTGCATACATTCCTACCTTTGTGTATGTTGCCTTCCTGCATACATTCCTACCTTTGTGTATGTTGCCTTCCTGCATACATTCCTACCTTTCTGTTTGTTGCCTTCCTGCATACATTCCTACCTTTCTGTATGTTGTCTTCCTGCATACATTCCTACCTTTCTGTATGTTGCCTTCCTGCATACATTCCTACCTTTGTGTTAGTTGCCTTCCTGCATACATTCCTACCTTTGTGTATGTTGTCTTCCTGCATACATTCCTACCTTTCTGTATGTTGCCTTCCTGCATACATTCCTACCTTTCTGTATGTTGTCTTCCTGCATACATTCCTACCTTTGTGTATGTTGTCTTCCTGCATACATTCCTACCTTTCTGTATGTTGCCTTCCTGCACACATTCCTACCTTTGTGTATGTTGCCTTCCTGCATACATTCCTACCTTTCTGTATGTTGTCTTCCTGCATACATTCCTCGATTTCTGTATGTTGCCTTCCTGCACACATTTTTACCTTTGTGTATGTTGTCTTCCTGCATACATTCCTACCTTTCTGTATGTTGCCTTCCTGCATACATTCCTACCTTTGTGTATGTTGCCTTCCTGCATACATTCCTACCTTTGTGTATGTTGCCTTCCTGCATACATTTTTACCTTTGTGTATGTTGCCTTCCTGCATACATTCCTACCTTTCTGTATGTTGCCTTCCTGCACACATTTTTACCTTTGTGTATGTTGTCTTCCTGCATACATTCCTACCTTTCTGTATGTTGCCTTCCTGCATACATTCCTACCTTTCTGTATGTTGTCTCTTCCTGCATACATTTTTACCTTTCTGTATGTTGCCTTCCTGCATACATTCCTACCTTTGTGTATGTTGCCTTCCTGCATACATTCCTACCT
Organism: Theodoxus fluviatilis; assembly: GCA_034096865.1. Taxonomy (NCBI): domain Eukaryota; kingdom Metazoa; phylum Mollusca; class Gastropoda; order Cycloneritida; family Neritidae; genus Theodoxus; species Theodoxus fluviatilis. The sequence continues at coordinate 86,227 of JAWQFJ010001088.1, read as the reverse complement.
TTGTGTATGTTGTCTTCCTGCATACATTCCTACCTTTCTGTATGTTGCCTTCCTGCATACATTCCTATCTTTGTGTATGTTGCCTTCCTGCATACATTCCTACCTTTGTGTATGTTGTCTTCCTGCATACATTCCTACCTTTCTGTTTGTTGCCTTCCTGCATACATTCCTACCTTTGTGTATGTTGCCTTCCTGCATACATTTTTACCTTTCTGTATGTTGTCTTCCTGCATACATTCCTACCTTTGTGTATGTTGTCTTCCTGCATACATTTTTACCTTTCTGTATGTTGTCTTCCTGCATACATTCCTACCTTTCTGTTTGTTGTCTTCCTGCACACATTCCTAGCTTTGTGTATGTTGCCTTCCTGCATACATTTTTACCTTTCTGTATGTTGCCTTCCTGCATACATTTTTACCTTTGTGTATGTTGTCTTCCTGCATACATTTTTACCTTTCTGTATGTTGCCTTCCTGCATACATTTTTACCTTTGTGTATGTTGTCTTCCTGCATACATTCCTACCTTTCTGTATGTTGCCTTCCTGCATACATTTTTACCTTTGTGTATGTTGCCTTCCTGCATACATTCCTACCTTTGTGTATGTTGCCTTCCTGCATACATTCCTACCTTTCTGTATGTTGCCTTCCTGCATACATTCCTACCTTTGTGTATGTTGCCTTCCTGCATACATTTTTACCTTTGTGTATGTTGTCTTCCTGCATACATTCCTACCTTTCTGTATGTTGTCTTCCTGCATACATTTTTACCTTTCTGTATGTTGTCTTCCTGCATACATTCCTACCTTTGTGTATGTTGTCTTCCTGCATACATTCCTACCTTTCTGTATGTTGCCTTCCTGCATACATTCCTACCTTTGTGTATGTTGCCTTCCTGCACACATTCCTACCTTTGTGTATGTTGCCTTCCTGCATACATTCCTACCTTTGTGTATGTTGCCTTCCTGCATACATTCCTACCTTTGTGTATGTTGTCTTCCTGCATACATTCCTACCTTTCTGTTTGTTGCCTTCCTGCATACATTCCTACCTTTCTGTTTGTTGCCTTCCTGCATACATTCCTACCTTTCTGTATGTTGTCTTCCTGCATACATTCCTACCTTTGTGTATGTTGCCTTCCTGCATACATTCCTACCTTTGTGTATGTTGCCTTCCTGCATACATTCCTACCTTTGTGTATGTTGCCTTCCTGCATACATTCCTACCTTTCTGTATGTTGTCTTCCTGCATACATTTTTACCTTTCTGTATGTTGTCTTCCTGCATACATTCCTACCTTTCTGTATGTTGTCTTCCTGCATACATTCCTACCTTTCTGTTTGTTGTCTTCCTGCACACATTCCTAGCTTTGTGTATGTTGCCTTCCTGCATACATTCCTACCTTTGTGTATGTTGCCTTCCTGCATACATTCCTACCTTTCTGTATGTTGCCTTCCTGCATACATTCCTACCTTTGTGTATGTTGCCTTCCTGCATACATTCCTACCTTTCTGTATGTTGTCTTCCTGCATACATTCCTACCTTTCTGTATGTTGCCTTCCTGCACACATTTTTACCTTTGTGTATGTTGTCTTCCTGCATACATTCCTACCTTTCTGTATGTTGCCTTCCTGCATACATTCCTACCTTTGTGTATGTTGCCTTCCTGCATACATTCCTACCTTTGTGTATGTTGCCTTCCTGCATACATTTTTACCTTTGTGTATGTTGCCTTCCTGCATACATTCCTACCTTTCTGTATGTTGCCTTCCTGCACACATTTTTACCTTTGTGTATGTTGTCTTCCTGCATACATTCCTACCTTTCTCTATGTTGCCTTCCTGCATACATTCCTACCTTTCTGTATGTTGTCTTCCTGCATACATTTTTACCTTTCTGTATGTTGCCTTCCTGCATACATTCCTACCTTTGTGTATGTTGCCTTCCTGCATACATTCCTACCTTTGTGTATGTTGCCTTCCTGCATACATTCCTACCTTTCTGTATGTTGCCTTCCTGCATACATTCCTATCTTTGTGTATGTTGCCTTCCTGCATACATTCCTACCTTTGTGTATGTTGTCTTCCTGCATACATTCCTACCTTTCTGTTTGTTGCCTTCCTGCATACATTCCTACCTTTGTGTATGTTGTCTTCCTGCATACATTTTTACCTTTCTGTATGTTGTCTTCCTGCATACATTCCTACCTTTGTGTATGTTGTCTTCCTGCATACATTTTTACCTTTCTGTATGTTGTCTTCCTGCATACATTCCTACCTTTCTGTATGTTGTCTTCCTGCATACATTCCTACCTTTCTGTTTGTTGCCTTCCTGCATACATTCCTACCTTTCTGTATGTTGCCTTCCTGCATACATTCCTACCTTTCTGTTTGTTGTCTTCCTGCATACATTCCTACCTTTCTGTTTGTTGTCTTCCTGCATACATTCCTACCTTTCTGTATGTTGCCTTCCTGCATACATTCCTACCTTTCTGTTTGTTGCCTTCCTGCATACATTCCTACCTTTCTGTATGTTGCCTTCCTGCATACATTCCTACCTTTCTCTATGTTGCCTTCCTGCATACATTCCTACCTTTCTGTTTGTTGTCTTCCTGCATACATTCCTACCTTTCTGTATGTTGCCTTCCTGCATACATTCCTACCTTTCTGTATGTTGTCTTCCTGCATACATTCCTACCTTTCTGTTTGTTGTCTTCCAGCATACATTCCTACCTTTGTGTATGTTGTCTTCCTGCATACATTCCTACCTTTCTGTATGTTGCCTTCCTGCATACATTCCTACCTTTCTGTATGTTGCCTTCCTGCATACATTCCTACCTTTGTGTATGTTGTCTTCCTGCATACATTCCTACCTTTCTGTATGTTGCCTTCCTGCATACATTCCTACCTTTGTGTATGTTGTCTTCCTGCATACATTCCTACATTTGTGTATGTTGCCTTCCTGCATACATTCCTACCTTTCTGTATGTTGCCTTCCTGCATACATTCCTACCTTTCTGTATGTTGTCTTCCTGCATACATTCCTACCTTTCTGTATGTTGTCTTCCTGCATACATTCCTACATTTGTGTATGTTGCCTTCCTGCATACATTCCTACATTTGTGTATGTTGCCTTCCTGCATACATTCCTACCTTTCTGTATGTTGTCTTCCTGCATACATTCCTACCTTTCTGTATGTTGCCTTCCTGCATACATTCCTACCTTTGTGTATGTTGCCTTCCTGCATACATTCCTACCTTTCTGTATGTTGTCTTCCTGCATACATTCCTACCTTTGTGTATGTTGCCTTCCTGCATACATTCCTACCTTTGTGTATGTTGCCTTCCTGCATACATTCCTACCTTTGTGTATGTTGCCTTCCTGCATACATTCCTACCTTTGTTTATGTTGCCTTCCTGCATACATTCCTACCTTTGTGTATGTTGCCTTCCTGCATACATTCCTACCTTTCTGTATGTTGTCTTCCTGCATACATTCCTACCTTTCTGTATGTTGCCTTCCTGCATACATTCCTACCTTTGTGTATGTTGCCTTCCTGCACACATTCCTACCTTTGTGTATGTTGCCTTCCTGCATACATTTTTACCTTTGTGTATGTTGCCTTCCTGCATACATTCCTACCTTTGTGTATGTTGCCTTCCTGCATACATTCCTACCTTTGTGTATGTTGCCTTCCTGCATACATTCCTACCTTTCTGTTTGTTGCCTTCCTGCATACATTCCTACCTTTCTGTATGTTGCCTTCCTGCATACATTCCTACCTTTGTGTATGTTTCCTTCCTGCATACATTCCTACCTTTGTGTATGTTGCCTTCCTGCATACATTCCTACCTTTCTGTATGTTGTCTTCCTGCATACATTCCTACCTTTCTGTATGTTGCCTTCCTGCATACATTCCTACCTTTGTGTATGTTGCCTTCCTGCATACATTTTTACCTTTGTGTATGTTGTCTTCCTGCATACATTCCTACCTTTGTGTATGTTGCCTTCCTGCATACATTCCTACCTTTGTGTATGTTGCCTTCCTGCATACATTCCTACCTTTGTGTATGTTGCCTTCCTGCATACATTCCTACCTTTGTGTATGTTGCCTTCCTGCATACATTCCTACCTTTCTGTTTGTTGCCTTCCTGCATACATTCCTACCTTTCTGTATGTTGTCTTCCTGCATACATTCCTACCTTTCTGTATGT
>JAWQFJ010001088.1:69517-72017 GCA_034096865.1 Theodoxus fluviatilis | reverse complement strand
CAGCACTGGACATCGTTGTCATCGTACAAGGGAGTTTTAATAAAAGTGTGTGTGTGTGTGTGTTTTCTGTATGTGTGTTTTTGTGTATTTTGTGTGTTTTTGTGTGTTTATGTGTTTGTGTGTTTATGTGTTTGTGTGTGTTTCTGTATGTGTGTTTTTGTGTGTTTTGTGTGTTTGTGTGTGTGTGTGTGTGTTTTGTGTGTGTGTGTGTGCGTGTGTGTGTGTGCGCGCGCGCGTGTGTGTGTGCGTGAGTGTGTGTGTGCGTGTGTGAGTGTGTGTGTGTGTGTGCGTGAGTGTGTGTGTGTGTGTGTGCGTGAGTGTGTGTGTGTGTGTGTGTGTGTGTGTGTGTGTGTGTGTGTGTGTGTGTGTGTGTGTGTGAGTGTTGGTGTGTCTGTGCGTGTATACAAAAGAGTAAAAATAGTTTTCGCCACTCTAATCACATCTAGGGTTTGTGTGTGGGTTTCAGAGCAGGTAGTTTTAAAATAAAGTGTTTTGTTGTGACATTTGTTGATACCATTAAATAAATAAATAATGAAATTAAGCACACACGTTACACTCTCGCTGTACTTTTACACAACAATGCATAACTCGCACTCTTATGTGCACACATGCGGACTCGCACGCATATCCGCAAAGCATTCACTAATCTTGTTGATTTCCCTTGATTTCTCCTCCTCATCCAATTTTCTTTTCTGCTCCCTTGAAATAATCATCATTTCAACACAATTTCCGTCCATCGCAACATAATAATAATAATAATAATAATAATAATAATAATAATAATAATAATAATAATAATAATAATAATAATAATAAAAAATAATAATAATAATAATAATAATAATAATAATAATAATAATAATAATAATAATAAAAATAATAATAAAACAATAATAATAATAATAATAATAATAATAATAATAATAATAATAATAATAATAATAATAATAATAATAATAATAATAATAATAATAAAGTTTATTTATACAGCGCATTTTCATATACATGCTCAAAGCGCTTTACAGGCATGAAAGACATGAAACATAAATAATGCTAAACACAAGTAAAGCAAAATCAGGCACAGTACACATACAATGCATAAGCACACAAGTAGACCAAGCCCAAAGCAACACACCACAGCAACAACTTGACACAGGCGAAACCAGTAAACCAATAAGACACGGCACACGTACATGGCATCGACACACAAGCCAAACAATAACAGGGCCAACCACAGGACCCCATATAAAGCACGGCACGGATGAAAGCCCATCTCATATGGCACAAATACGCAGAGAGAGAACACTCCGTACAAGACGATGTAACTGAAACAATGAAGTCATACACACAAAGCACGATACACACGAGCAACCAGCAACGAACACGGCAATAGCACATAGGCAAACAATACTCGATGCAGGACAAACAATCTAACGACATACGAAAGGAGCATGGAAGACATGTATTATATCAACAACATTATATGACCGCACACAGTCAGCACACTGAACGGAAAGAATATCGAAAAGGATTAACTATATAACTATACACACAAAGCAGGGTACATAAACATGATCCGCAGAATGCACATCAGCACACAAACAAACAATAATCAATGCAAGTCCATACAAACAGAATTGAATAACATGCTCCATTTACCTCCTCTACTGACACCCATCACCACTACTACCCCCCCCCCCCCCCCCCCGACCCCACTTCCACCCCACCCCCCACCCCTGCTTTCATTTTTTTTGTTAGGCCTACTCTTTTTCCTAGAATTCTCTGACATAGGAATACCTGACCACCTCATACTGACTCGGCATTTTTTATCGATTGGCTAATGGGCGGTGTGTGTTTTCGATACGGCGGCACGCTGGGCGATTGGCTAATGGGCGGTGTGTGTTTTCGATACGGCGGCACGCTGGGCGATTGGCTAATGGGCGGTGTGTGTTTTCGATACGGCGGCACGCTGGGCGATTGGCTAATGGGCGGTGTGTGTTTTCGATACGGCGGCACGCTGGGCGATTGGCTAATGGGCGGTGTGTGTTTTCGATACGGCGGCACGCTGGGCGATTGGCTAATGGGCGGTGTGTGTTTTCGATACGGCGGCACGCTGGGCGATTGGCTAATGGGCGGTGTGTGTTTTCGATACGGCGGCACGCTGGGCGATTGGCTAATGGGCGGTGTGTGTTTTCGATACGGCGGCACGCTGGGCGATTGGCTAATGAGCGGTGTGTGTTTTCGATACGGCGGCACGCTGGGCGATTGGCTAATGGGCGGTGTGTGTTTTCGATACGGCGGCACGCTGGGCGATTGGCTAATGGGCGGTGTGTGTTTTCGATACGGCGGCACGCTGGGCGATTGGCTAATGGGCGGTGTGTGTTTTCGATACGGCGGCACGCTGGGCGATTGGCTAATGGGCGGTGTGTGTTTTCGATACGGCGGCACGCTGGGCGATTGGCTAATGGGCGGTGTGTGTTTTCGATACGGCGGCACGCTG
>JAWQFJ010001088.1:47017-64517 GCA_034096865.1 Theodoxus fluviatilis | reverse complement strand
CAGTGCTTTGCTTTACTCTAGAACTCGTGATCCAGCGCTGTTGTGCCTTGCAGGCATCCAGAAATGAACAAAACAGCTGCTGTCTCAACAAAATAACTACCATACATCTCTCCCTCCCCTCAATCCCGCACATTCTTTCCACAACACTCTTCCCCTCTCCCAACCCCATCCCCCCACAGCTCCATGTTCGAGAACTACTGTGTGACTTCTATGATAGCCTCACACGACATTTACTGTGAAGAAAGAACATCATTCGTAGATGACTTCAACCTCGTGCTCCCGCTTTCGACCTCCACACGGCTAGCACGAGGGTCTCCAGCAAGGCGCTTTCATCGCGCGAGATCGAGATCTGTCTCCAGCAAGGCGCTTTCATCGCGCGAGATCGAGATCTGCCTCCAGCAAGGCGCTTTCATCGCGCGAGATCGAGATCTGTCTCCAGCAAGGCGCTTTCATCGCGCGAGATCGAGATCTGTCTACAGCAAGGCGCTTTCATCGCGCGAGATCGAGATCTGTCTCCAGCAAGGCGCTTTCATCGCGCGAGATCGAGATCTGCCTCCATGTTTGAAGAAGGAATATCACTCAGCTTCGAAATATGTCTTCAAGCCGTGATCTCTCGGACTCATTCAGACAGTCTTGTTGGCAATGCTTGTCAAGCCCTATTCGGTCATGGAGAAAGCATGTCTGTATTATTCCAAACGTTCGGCACGAAAACTGTGGCTTGCAGCGCACTCAAGGCTAAACAGCGCTGGCGCCTTGACTAGTGCCTGCAGAATACAAGGAGAACGAAAGAAGTTGCGATTTGTGCTTTGTGGTGAGAGATCTTTATTCTTACAGCACAAAGCACAACTTTCTTCCACCTTTTCTCGCTTTTTCGTTCTAAGAATCCGTGAGTGTGTGTGTGTGTGTGTGTGTGTGTGTGTGTGTGTGTGTGTGTGTGTGTGTGTGTGTGTGTGTGTGAGTGCGTACGTGTGTGTGTGTGTGTGTGTGTCTGTGTGAGTGCCTGCGTGCGTGTGTGCTTGTGTGTGTATGTGTGCGTATGTGTATGTGTGTATGTGTGTGAGCGTGCGTGCATGCGTGTATGTGTGTGTGCCTATGTCCCTGTGTGCGTGCGTGCCTGTATAGATCCCATTATTTTTTTACAAACTTAGCTCGAACACTAAATTGACAACACGTAAGTGTAATGCTCTGTCTGGCAATTCATTATGCATGTATTGTGCTGCATGTGGTTAATGACATGATTCTGTATCCGTGGACTCGAAACCTGTATTATTTTTTAAAAGTCTCATTGATGGCACCGACTGGCACGTTTGGCCCCTTGTTCGCATTTCCTGAGAGTCAGGCTTTGCACTGGAACATTTTCTCCTGAGAGTCAGGCTTTGCACTGGAACATTTTCTCCTGAGAGTCAGGCTTTGCACTGGAACATTTTCTCCTGAGAGTCAGGCTTTGCACTGGAACATTTTCTCCTGAGAGTCAGGCTTTGCACTGGAACATTTTCTCCTGAGAGTCAGGCTTTGCACTGGAACATTTTCTCCCAAACCATGTACAAAGTGTGACCGATCTAAGCCAACGGCTTTAATTAAAGGATTATAAGCAAGCAAATGAGTGGGTGCACGCGCGAAAGAGAATGTATGTGTGTGTTCGTCCGTCCGTCCTCTCTCTGTGTCTATGTGTGTGTATGTTTGTGTGTGTGCGCTTGTGTTCTGGTGTGTGTGTGTGTGTGTGTGTGTGTGTGTGTGTGTGTGTGTGTGTGTGTGTGTGCATGTGTTTGTGTGTGTGTGTATGTATGTCTTTTTGTCCGTGTGCTTGCATGTCTGTCAGTCTGTCTGTCTGTCTGCCTGCCTGTCTGTCTGTCTGCCTGTCTATCTGCCTGTCTGTCTGTCTGTCTGTCTGTCTCTCTGTCTGCTTGCTTGCCTGCCTGCCTGCCTGGTTGTCTGTCTGTCTGTCTGTCTGCCTGTCTGTCTGTCTGTCTGTCTGTCTGTCTGTCTGTCTGTCTGTCTGTCTGTATGCCTGCCACCCTGCCTCTCTCTCTCTCTCTCTCTCTCTCTCTCTCTCTCTCTCTCTCTCTCTCTCTCTCTCTCTCTCTCTCTCTCTGTGTCTTTGTATCTGTGTCTGTCTGTCTGTCTGTCTGTCTGTCTGTCTGTCTGTCTGCCTGTCTGTCTGTCTGTCTGCCTCTCTCTGTCTCTCTCTCTGTCTCTCTCTCTCTCTCTCTCTGACTCTCTGTCTCCCTCTCCCTCCCTAGCCTCCGCCCTTCTGTTCGGGAATACGTGAGCGCGCACCTGTAGGTCAGCATGGAGGTGACATTCTGTCTGACACGGATATATTTCATGTCAAGCTTTCAACCGCCTGAGCCGCTGCGCAAACTTCAGAGTGAAATGGCAGTCCACACGGCGCAGTGACAACTCAACCACTATAGAGATACAGTATTTTGAACTCTTCGCTCACTACACCCACGTAGAGCAGCACACCATTCCAGTGATTACGATAAACCGTTTTCCATGCAGACTTTCGAAATACAGTGGGCCAGAGTACAACAGTGTTTGCTCTCAACTTGACCTAAAGTATGTCATTCTCAGCTTTGCGTTACCCCGTAGCTGATATGGAGTATAAAAATATGTCTACACATTGAGAGAGAGAGAGAGAGAGAGAGAGAGAGAGAGACAGACAGACAGACAGACAGACAGACAGACAGACAGACAGACAGACAGACAGACAGACAGACAGACAGACAGACAGACAGACAGACTGACAGACAGACAGACAGACAGAAAGAGACAGAGACAGAGAGAGAGACAGTGACAGAAACAGAAACAGAGAGAAAAACAGAAACAGAGAGACAGAGACAGACAGAGAGAGTCAGAGAGAGAGAGACAGAGACAGGCAGAGACAGAGACAGAGAGAGACAGAGAAACAGAGACAGAGACAGAGACAGAGATAGAGTCCTTGGCTCAAAGAAGTGGTTTACACTGTATCACAGTTTTCACGAGATCACAGAGTCCCAATATACTTCTATTCAAACACCCTGACATTGGCGTGAAAGATACGAGCTACTATAGGCCGTGCCCTGGGGGGTGAGGGTGGGGTGGGGGGTTAGGTTGCTCCACTGACTGCAGTGCGAGAAAGATTAGACCAGGTAAACATGTTAGACGGGTGGAGACGCTTATTTAGAGTGGGCCACGGCCTTCGCACGGGGATATTTTTCACATTAAGATGCTCATCCCCATGAAATATTGCAAAGGAAATGTGGGGGACATGATAACGAAAAACGAAATCTCCTTTCACGAAAAACTTGCGTAAGAAAAATATTAGGTTTGATTTGACAAGTTTGCTATAAACAGTCTTCGCATACCTCGAAAGTGTATACAGGTGCATAATAGATGTGCAGTGCACACAATTAATGAAAAATTAATGTAGTGCAGGAAATGTGGCAATGCCACAGTACGTAGAGAACCTAGTGGACTTGGACATTGACTCGAAAAGTAGAGTTGAGGTGGGTTCGCACAGAAAGAGTTTGAAGATCAATGTTTGTCAGTGAGGAAATGCTGGGTAAGATGGAGCGACCAAAAGAAACTGGAGGGGGTTAATTTGACAGGGTCGCCGACAGATACACCCGCACGCGTGCGTGCATTCACACACGTACACAGGCACACATATATATGCACAATTACACACAAGCGCGCGCGCGCCCACAAACGCACGCACACACATACATTTGCACACAAACACACACACACACACACACACACACACACACACACACACACACACACACACACACACACTCACTCACACTCAAACATACTCTCACACACAATCAAATTCAAACACGCATTCAAATTTTAACACATATTCCAACACACATTCAAATTCAAATACACGTTCAACTTCAAACACTTGTTCAAATTAAAACACATATCACATATTCAAATTTAAACATGCATTGATATTCAAACACATTCAAATTCAAACAAACATTCATATTCAAATACACATTCAGATACAAACAAACATTCAATTCAAACACGCATTAAAATTTATACACGCAAATTCAAACACATAAATTCAAACACATATTCAAATTCAAACACACAATCATATTAAAACACACATTCAAAATTTAACTTGCAATCAAATTCAAACACACGATCAAATTCAAACACATATTCAAATTCAAACACACAATCATATTAAAACACACATTTAAATTCAAACACACGTTCTCACACACAGACTGCCACAGCGACGGACGGGGCCCAGGACCTACCGATGTTGACAAGGCGGATGTGGTCCTCCGTGATGGCCTTGAAGGCCAGGCCCACGTTCTCCAGCATCTGGATGCGACTGGTGGGCTTTTTGTAGACGCGTCCAATCTTCTTGAACTGCAGTGCCTCCAGGAGCGCCACCAGCTTGACGCCATCACTCAGGTCCGTGCCGAGGTTCTCCACAGAGCGACCGCTGGCCTGCAGCTGCTCGTTGACCCAGTTGGCAAAGGTCTTGTGCTGGATGGCCACCCACTGGTCCTCCCCCGCTATCAGGGACCGACGGCTCGGGCCCGCCTTGGCCGCAGTGGGTCCTCCCACCGTCTGGTCCTTGTTCGAGTCCTCCATGGCTCGATCAGGTCTTGATTCTCCTTGGTCCCCCGGTAGAGTCACTACGTCGATGTTGCGAGGGACCGTGGACCCATCTGTTGAGGAAAGCCGAAGGTTCTGCACACCCTAGTGTTGTACTTGCTTCCTGAAACCACTCGTGTACACGTGCTTGGGTTATAGTGTAATTCTGGAAAGACGGGGAGGTTGGAGGTCTTTGCTCACACAAGCGCTTCTTCGCGTGATGGAGTTCCTGCAGAATTGAACACCTGAAGAAAAAAATGTATGGCACAGTTGATAAAAGCAGCTCAGTGTACTTGGAACGACAAAAATTATCTAAGAGTCTCATTATGTTATATTCATTGATTCCAAAGCTTTTTTAAACTGCTTAATATTGCGTATGATACAACATTAATGTAATCCATCCACAAACTCTTTCATGTCTCATACGAATTATGTTAAATACATTCCAGGACTCAGCAGGAAACGACAGACATCTAGACTTTTACTTTGTTTACATTTAGGCTGTGCTCAACTCGTACTATATGAGCAATACATTTTTTTTCCAAATATCGGCAGACTTCACACACACACACACACACACACACACACACACACACACACACACACACACACACACACACACACACACACACACAGATGAAAACGGGAGCCTTCCCTCAGTTGGGACGACCGTAGACTGCGGTGATCGCCTGCCACGAACATTTCTGGATTGGGACATTGCATACATCTCGCCAGCGATAAGCTTATCATACACTGCAGGAATGTTTCTCCAGCGAGGTGACACACTTGGGTCACCATATCTAGCCCGCATGAGAAATCAGGAAGTCGTTCTCCACAGAGGTTGGCTGTGGAACCCAGCATCGCGCTGCTCCTGGCTGAATTCCTGTCAATGCATTCACGGAGGTTTGCACTTCCTGTGCGTCAGTAGTCCATTGCTAGCTGTAGTTGCCTAGTTCAGGGAGCATCCTAACCGAAGACTGCGCTACCTTCGAATAGAACAGCCAGACACGTATGTGATCTGGCAATAAGCGCCCATACACGTCTAACACAGTTCCCGGGCACCTTTACTGAGAATTCATTGTACATATTGAATTTTGTATGTTTGAGTACTGCAACCACACCTTATATGATCCAGCTTCAAATGCGTACACTCATCAAATCCACACCTTAATAGACTCTAATTTCATGGACCAAATCTAAAGAACGAAACTGACAGTGAGTCACCGTGATATCCAAAGCACAGCAGTATAGCCAGCCACCGTCAACGAAAGCTGCGACAAATGAAAGTCAGTTCCCTTCCACCAAACAACCGCATTAATTAAATGTCCTTACAGTCAATTATTACTGCACCTGTCACAATGCAGTGTAATCGATCTACGATCAGGTGCTGCACCTGTCGTTGGGTATTGCAACTTAAAATCGAAGGACTAGGGAAACAGAGACTTCACCTGCTCTTCATGTATTCAGCTCAAGTGATTTTGCAGACACTGACCGCACATAAACCATGTATGCTGCTAGGCCGCAAAACTTCATTCAGTTTCATCTGATCGCCACAACTGTGTGTTCGATGGGAGGAGAAGGAGGCTTACCTGCTGCTAGAGCACACGGTGGGAGGAGCTGTGAACAGGTAACCGGTAGGTGGATCCGCCCGGCCGCTTCTGAAAACTGATCGTCAGTCAGGTACACAGTACCCAAAGTGGCCCACCTGCCCTCAAGGGACTGACTGCACGGTAAAGGTATATCCACCCCGATCAGCAGAAGTACTGCAACGAAGGTGAGAGTGGGCGGGTTGGTGGACGTACGAGAGAGGTAGGGCGACGTAACGCGGGTCAGAGGCGATAGGCCTAGTAAAGGAAAGGCAAGCAGGCAGGCAGGAAGGCTGGCCAGTCAGTCAGGCCACAGCCAGGTAAGAGCGTGCCTCTCCGCCCTCTGTTCAAAGCCCGCCGGCCCAGAGCAATCACAACACGCACGCGCGATCGATGTGGAACGCCCTGAACGCCGCGAAAGCTCGCAGCGACGCTCCTGGATCGCTTGACAACGCTGTCTTTCCCAACTCCAATTATCAAAGTCGCGCGCCGAGCTTGATATCAAGACTGCACGTCGCGAATTGAAAGAGAATGCTCAGATAAAGAAAACGCTACAGGAGGTTATGTTTTGGGCGTATGATTAGGAAAAAGGAATGGGGAACTACTGCTTCGGATACAACGAGTTTGCTGTCTCGAAGGAGGGATGGTTTGTCATGAGTCGCTAAAAGGCGCTTTATTTGTCGCACTCCGGTAGAGAGTAGCTGACAATAGACTTGATTGAAACGGAGCTTCGTGGTCAGGGTCGCCGATGAATTAAAAATTCAGGTGAGGATTGAGTCCAGCATGTACACTTTGGCGCGAAATTGGCTTACGCAGACTGCGATGTATTTATGGAGGTCTACTGTTGTTGTGTGAGGATTTCCGAGCTTTTATTACTGTCTTCCGTGAACATACCCTTTTCCCGTTCTGGATGAGACCTTCTGTACACCTCAATGAAGCGTTGTGGGAGAGAGAGAGATGATCCTGTGCCTGTGCGATCGACTTTCAGATAGCTATGTCTGAACATGTCTGGTATTATGATAACAAATACATAGTAAATTACGGGAACTTTACTCGAGTGCTTAATTCATTACATCAGAGAGCGTTTTTGACAGTACGTGAAAGACACTGATACAGTAATCCCATTGATGAAAGAATGTAAGGGAATGTGCATTTTCGCTCTCGTCCTTTTCATGCTCGATGTGCCGGTACTTTCCTGGAAGAAGGTAAGTGCACATCGATTCGACACTAAAATCTACTCGTAGGTGTGATGACTAATGTTTCCCTATGTCTGTTTGTCTGTCTGTCCTTCCATCCATCCGTCCATCCGTCTGCCCGCCCGCCCGTCCGTCCGTTCGTTCGTCTGTCCGTCCCTACGTCTGTCCGTCTGTTTTTCTGTCTGTCTGTCTGTCTGTCTGTCTGTCTGTCCGTCTGTCCGTCTGTCCGTCTGTCCGTCCGTCCGTCCGTCCCTCCGTCCCTCCGACCCTCCGTTCGTCCCACCGTCCGTACTGTCCGTCTGTCCGTCCGTCCATCCGTTCGTCCGTCCGTCTCTGTCTCTCTGTCCTCTCTCAGTGTCTCTCTGCCTGTCTCTCACTGTCTTTCTGTCTCTCTGTCTGTCTCTCTCTGTCTCTCTGTCTCTGTCTCTCTGTCTCTCTGTCTCTGTCTCTGTCTCTCTCTCTCTCTCTTTGTGTCTCTCTCTCTCTCTCTCTCTCTCTCTCTCTCTCTCTGAGTCAGCAGGAGGATAAATATTTAACCGACTGACACGCCAGCGAACGGACATACGAAAAGGGGCTCCACTACAACTACGTCTTTTGACGACATAGAGCTGCTAAAACATGCTTTTTTGAAATCAGCCTGGGCATTCAGGAAGACAGTAAGTTGAAGTAGGTCGAAATCATACTTCATTGAATTTTCCTAAATTGTAGTCTTGCCTAGGCAAATAATGCCCCGAACTCCTTGTCTGAACCGACCCTGCCCCGTGTATTTCAACCGGTGTATAGGCAAGTACAGCAGCCAACCTCATATCAAGGCGAGTACTACAGAATAAGTAGACAGCGTCGAAGAATGGATTTTTTCAAGTTTAAACCAGCCCCTATGATCCTGTCACTTCAAACATTACATGCACTAGACAAAGGGAAGAGCAAGAACGTCGACTCTAGTCGCCATCTTGTACGCATGTCTGCTGCTGATGTGCGTCACTGCTCCTCGCGCACCTGTAAAGATTCGCTCTAATCGTTTCCAGCGAAAGGAGACAGTATGTAAACTTGTTTGGGAAAGAGAGAAATTTCAAGATGTAAAAAGTAATTTGCAGGCCCCTCACTTCCAAGCATGTCTTGAGCAAGCCCATCGTATGTTAGGTACATATATAGAGATTCTGCTTTACAAGTTTTTATTCGGACATTGCGTGATAGTGCCGAGTGCTTGCAACGTAATATACGACAGGAGAAGGGACCGTCCTAAATGGTTCGATTTTGATTGTTGGAATGCGAAACAGTTAGCGAGAAAAGCTCTCCTTCTTCTTAGAAAAACTAGTGCAGGTGTAGGCAACCAAAATTATGTGCAACATAAAAATTCCTTTAAAAATCTGATACGAGACAAAAAGAAACAACCCTTTCAAAGTATTTGTCAGACGCTAACTCATAGTTTACACGTACATTCTGCTTTCTGGTCCCTGGTACGATCAGCTTCAAGAATAAAGAATAATCAACCTGCTATTGCCCTTGAAGACTAGAAAGAGTATTTTGAAAGCCTTTCAGCACACAAAGATGCCTCACAAGCGGAATCGAAGACTGTAATGTTGAACATGTCGAGAATGTTGAGCTGGATGCGCCGATATCCGAAGAGGAGGTAATATTTGCAATAGCAAAGCTAGGCCCTAGATGAGCCCCAGGGATGGACGAAATTCCAGGGGACTACTGGTCATTGGCATCCTCGTTAGTGACTGCGTTCCTCACTGCCCTATTCAATGTTTTGTTTGATAGGCAATATTTTCCTCATGCCTGGAGGCAATCGGTGATTATTCCCCTTTACAAGTCATGGGATAGACTTCAACCCAGAAATTCCAGGGGCATATCTTTATTGTGTACAATAAGTAAACTTTTCATGTCTGTCCTAACAAGTCCTCAACGGAACTAGGCTCAATGGGATAATACGTTTTGTCTCGAGCAGGCCGGCTTTCGATCAGATCGCTCGACCACTGATCATGTGTTTACTCTTTATTCCATTATTATAAAACATGTATTCTGCGGCCGTGGAAAATTATATGCCGCGTTGGTTGATTATCAAAAAGTTTTTTACTCTGTGGATAGGGTATGCCTGTGGTCTGTTTTGAAGGAATTTGGTATCTCATCAAAATTTCTGAGAATGATCAAAGCTGCTTATACTCAAGTACAAGCATGTGTACGGTGGGACGGCATGCTGTCTGACATCTTTGGTTGTTCTGTCGGCGTGAGACAGGGTGCCGTCGAGTCCCCCATAATTTTTTTGTTATATATTACGTATATCGCAGAATAAATACGAAAGAATGGTAGACATGGTGTGCATCTTCTCCCGGGCATGGCAGAAATATTCTCACGTCACTTATGTTTGCTGATGACGTTGTTCTGCTGTCAGCCACGCCTGTGGGGCTACAGTGACAAATAGATACACGTCACTTATGTTTGCTGATGACGTTGTTCTGCTGTCAGCCACGCCTGTGGGGCTACAGTGTCAAATAGATAATCTTAGTAGAATTTCACAGAAACTATGCCCCACTGTAAATAAACAGAAAACAAAGATTATGATATTTAAAAGAAGTGGATTTCTTGCACGAGGAGAAAAATGGTCAATTGGCGATGTAGAATTTGAGGTAGTAAGCAGTTATAAATATTCGGGCTTCCTTTTCACAACAAAGCTGTCCATCACTGCTGCCCTGGAATGCCAAGTGACAAAAGCCAAACAGAAAATTGTACAACTGTTAAAGACTATGTGGAATCTACATACTATGAACACAACTGTTTTCTTTTCGTTAACATTATGCCCAGGTGCAACCGT
The DNA here is from genome assembly GCA_034096865.1 of Theodoxus fluviatilis. Taxonomy (NCBI): domain Eukaryota; kingdom Metazoa; phylum Mollusca; class Gastropoda; order Cycloneritida; family Neritidae; genus Theodoxus; species Theodoxus fluviatilis. The sequence goes on along the minus strand of JAWQFJ010001088.1, from coordinate 54,312 downwards.
CTGCACTATATGGATCGGAAATCTGGGGGCTATCTAGACGACCCGTCGTAGAGAAAGCGCGCCTCTTTGCATGTAAACGATTTCTCAATCTGGACATTAAAGTCTTCCAGTACAATGTGTTATGGTGAACTGGGAAGATATCCGCTACACACCAATACCCTGATCAAAGCAGTGTAATGCTGGCTAAGGATAAGCAGAATGCATGAAAACAGACTTCCAAAGCAAGCTTACCTCATGCTACAAAATCTTCAAGTCCCAGAAGAGTATGATTGGAGGAGATTGGTGGGAAAATGTCTATCACAGCTATGTTTTGGATATTATATATACATATGTGTTTGTGTGTGTATATATATATATATATATATATATATATATATATATATATATGGGAAAACTCGGGTACAAATAAAGGTTTCCTTCGAATCCTTATTCAGAGATTGCGTGACTGTTTCTGACAGGAGTGGGCAGCTAAGATTGAAGGTGGTGACATATTTGCCATGTACAGATCATTTAAAAACGTTTTTGAGTGTGAAATCTCTCTCGATTTGATCAATATAAAGAATTTCAGAGACTCCTTTATACGTTTCAGGCTGAGAAATAATGAGATAAAATGCAATGTGAGATCCAGAGCAAATGTCTCTGATGTCCATTTTGTAATGATGTTGAAAATGAAATCCATTTTCTTTTCCATTGTCTTGTGTATTCTGACATAAGAAACAAGTACATAGCAAACTATTTGCAAACTAACAGACATAATGAAATAGCACAAATGATAAATGAAAACGATATACAAAGGACTCGAGACGTTGCTATGTTTGTACACTACAGCTTAAAGCGTCGCAACAAAAAACGTCGGAGCGGTGCATAGTCTCTTGTATGACTATTCACTAAAATGAATAAATCAAATGTAGCTGTAGGGAAGAGACAGGTCATGTCAGATGCGGCCCAAACTTGCTCATTGTTAAAATCAGATATTTTGTACTAAACATGTATTTTACGGTTCGGCCTTTGTTCCATTCTGTATTGTTTGAAACGAACGCCATGTCGCTGTTCGGTGAGAACAAGCTAAGCTTTGCATTCTGATACTGGTTTGAATCGACTGTTTTTTAAATAATTATCAGTGACGCAACAATTATTTGATTGACGGGAGGTGGTGGCGCATGCGCTGTGAATAACTCTTGTCGAAGATGCTGGAATTATGTGAGTTAGTTGACTCCAGGAATGTCGTTATGAGCAGACGTATTTTCGAGCAGCTCCGTGTTGAGATGAAACACGTTAAAAGTTTAATCCTCCCCCGGCTATCTGTAAGGTTGTATTAAGAACAGTGTCCTCTACGAATGAAGGTCCAGTTCTGCCGGATTATGACGCCGTCTCGCTTCATGAAAGTTTCGTCGTTTGGTTCTGAACGCTGGCTGGTGTTCAAACGGGTGCGTGTCTATATGCCCCCGTCTCTATATGCCCCCGTCTCTATATGCCCCCGTCTCTATATGCCCCCGTCAAAAAAAAAGTAACAAACATTATATGGTTTTTTGGGCGTTTTAGGACAAAAGAATCAAAATGGCCTTAAGAATTTTTGACCAAAAAAAATCCCGCAATAGCGGCCCCCCGCAATAGAAAAAAAAGCGAAAAAATTTATAAGTTCAAAAAAAAACGTAACAAAACTTCTATGGTTTTTAGGCGTTTTAGGACAAAAGAATCAAAATTGTCTTAAGTACTTTTGTTACCAAAAAAATCCCGCAATAGCGGCCCTCCGCAATAGAGAGCCGACCCCTATAACTCTAACCCTAACCCTAACTCTAACCCTAACCCTAACCCTAACCCTAACCCTAACCCTAACCCTAACCCTATGTGGCCATGAAGAACACACTCAGACAGGGGGCATATAGAGACGGGGGCATATAGAGACGGGGTCATATAGAGACGGGGGCATATAGAGACGGGGGCATATAGAGACGGGGGCATATAGAGACGGGGGCATATAGAGGTGTCCCCGTTCAAACATGTGTCCGCACGTGTACATGTGTGTGGGTGAACCCCACAGGTGTCTAGGGCCTTTTTGATCCTCTCCTTTTGAGGTGTAGCCTTGAGAGAGAGCGTGTGCTTGTGAATGCCCATTTCTTAGTGGACATCGTTTTGGGCAGAATTTTCATCGTTGGAAAGTTCTAGCAACGTCATCGCCTATCTGCGTGAACTGTGAGTAACTCTGGGTCAATTTGGGTTTTGGGTCAGTGAAATTATTATTATAAATCACTCTTATACCGCGCGATACTCCCACTCAGTGAGACTCAAAGCGCTTCAGCCGATGTCGAGGTTGCCTCTCAGTGTGTAGTGTCTCAAGTCAATGAGACCAGTGTCCTGCTGCCAAGGGCGCTGGCACACTGTTTTCCACAAAGGAGAAATTGTGCGTGCTGGGTGTTTTTACTGTGGCCGACACCCACCCGTCGAGGACATGAGCGTCAGGATCTTTATAGTGCGTGATTTTGATGTTGTGAATGCGTATCACACACTAGACCTCGGTTTATTAAGGTCTCATCCGAAGGGTAGACTGATAGTATTGATTGCCATTTGTATTCATATTGCCTTGAATTTGATTTTATTCATGATTCAGTTTCATTAAAGAAAATCCTTAATGAACATTGTGTCACGTCATGTGAGCGTGAGAGTGAGTAAATTAATTATCCCGCCCTCCAGGATTGATACCCTTAGACGCCAAAGCAGAAAGATTTCGAGAATTGTGTGAGAGTGTGAAGGGAGGACATAATGTAAATGTGTGCATGATTGTCACTTGGAACATTGAGAGAGTGCTACATCTGTGGTTGTGAGCTTCACCATGAGATTCGCACTTGTATTGTTCTACAAACATTATAATTGCTGTAAAACTGTAACTGTTTTAACAAATTTTCTATCGATGAATTCATATGTTTTAATGTCGTTTTATACCAACCAAACGAATGCTTGTTATAACCAAGATGGGTCGTCGGCCGAAATAAAGTCAGTCAGTCAATCAGTCAGTCAGTCAGTCAGTCAGTCAGTCAGTCAGTCAGTCAGTCAGTCAGTCTCTCTCTCTCTCTCTCTCTCTCTCTCTCTCTCTCTCTCTCTCTCTCTCTCTCTCTCTCTTTCTCTAGCTCCCTCTTTGTCTGTCTCTCTTTCTCTCTGTCTCTGTCCCTATCTGTTTCTGTCTCTGTCTGTCTGCCTGTCTGACTGCCTGTCTGTCTGTCTGCCTGCCTGTCTGTCTGTCTGTCTGTCTGTCTGTCTGTCTGTCTGTCTGTCTGTCTGTCTGTCTGTCTGTCTGTCTGTCTGTCTGTCTGTCTGTCTGTCTGTCTGTCTGTCTGTCTGTCTGTCTGTCTGTCTGTCTGCCCGCCCGCCCGTCCCCCTGCCTGCCTGCCTGTCAGTCTGTCTGCCTGTCTGTGTGTGTGTCTGTGTGTGTGTCTGTGTGTTTGTCTGTCTCTGTGTCTTTCTGTTCACCTGTCCGTCTGTCCGTCCGTCTATATGTGTGTCTATGTGTCTGTCTGTCTGCCTGCCTGCCTGCCTGCATGCCTGTGTCTGTCTGTCTGTCTGACTGTATGTATGTGTGTATGTCTGCCTGCCTGTCTGCCTGCCTGCCTGTCTGTCTGTCTGCCTTTCTGCCTGCCTGCCTGCCTTCCTGTCAGTCTGTCTGTCTGTCTGTCTGTCCGTCCGTCCGTCCGTTGGTCCGTCCGTCCGTCTGTCTGTCTGTCTCTCTGTCTGTCTGTCTGTCTGTCTGTCTGTATGTCTGTCTGTCTGTCTGTCTGTCTGTGTATCTGTGTGTGTGTGTATTTGTGTGTCTGTCTGTCTGTCTGTCTGTCTGTCTGTCTGTCTGTCTGTCTGTCTGTCTGTCTGTCTGTCTGTCTGTCTGTCTGTCTCTGAGTCTCTCTCTCTCTCTCTCTCTCTCTCTCTCTCTCTCTCTCTCTCTCTCTCTCTCTCTCTCTCTCTCTCTCTCTCTGTGTGCCTGTCTGTCCGCCCGCCAACATGCCTATCTGTCTGTGTGTCCGTCTATGTGTCTGTCTGTCCGTCCGTCAGTTCCTTAGTCCGTCCGTCCGTCCGTCCGTCCGTTCGTCCGTCCGTCCGTCCGTTCGTCCGTCTGTTTGTCTGTCCCAGCCCCGTATGTGTTGAGTGTAAGAAAAAATCCAGTGCGTCTCACTAGCGATAGGTAAAAGGCCAGTAACTAGAGAAACCTTACTTGACTTGGTCACACTGTAAAGAACTCTAGTAATTTTCGTGATCAGTCGCTTTACATAACCTACAACGGCTGATAGGCTGTTAAACTTCGTTCATTCATTCATTCATTCATACATTCATTCATGCATTCTGTTGCGGAGCGTAGTGAAGTGTTGCAACATTGATCTTTTATGACGTCACGAAGAAAATGACTAACTCGTTAGATTAGCTCTTCAGTAAGTGTGTCTAATCATATTTTGCTAGAACTTTTCTGGAGACAACATCCCACCCCCAACCTCCAACCACCCCCCAGCCGTACCCACTCTGCACCCCATCCCTGATAATTTCGGCTCCATTGCGCTCCCGTAGCAGCCCCGTGGCAAACGTTGCAAGACCTGGTGAAGAAGCGAACTTGACGTGCTGAATGGGGGGACACAATCTGGTTCTTCACCAAGCCAGTGCGGCCAGTTACATCCGGTGCCACGTGACTGGGGTTAATATGCATTTTCTCAACAGCGAAGGGGCCGATACAGCCCTATAATGAAAACGACCTGTTGTGTACAGTCGTCACATTTGAGGAGAGCGAGTTACCCCGCATGTCGATAGAAGCGATGTGATGCGTTCCATGGAAATAGACACTTCTGCTGCAGCTGCCATTGTTTGTTGAGCTTGTGGAAGGCTGAGTTGATAGGATATGCTGTGTATTTTACGCTACGTCTGCTCTTCATAAGCCAAGTCACTCGTGCAAGTGTGGAGGGGCAGAGATGAAACAGAATTGAGTTTTGTGAGGATGAAGAATTACGAGTTGAGTGTGAGGAGATGAGAGAGAAGTGGGGTGGGCTGGATGGGGTTTCGGAGGGAGGTGCACCACTGCCTCAGAATTGGGAGAGTATAAACAAGCATCTAAACTTCAGCACTTTCATAGATTAAAACGAAATCATTGACCTGCGAATAACGCCATTATTGTATTCGGACGGCATGAAGGTTAGAGAGGGACAACTTATCATTGAATGATAATAGTTCTGGTATTCAGCAAGAAACAAGTCATAAGAATGCTTGTTATGTGCTGCTATAAACTTTCTATACATGTATATATAACTTTATGCGAGTTACAGAGAGATAAGTTCACAATTCCAATCATACCAAGGCATGATACCATGAGTCTAAAAAATCCCACAACAAAAATAAACCTAACACCGTCGAAGTGCTCTCCATTTAGGTTACTCAAGTTTCTTTATCACGTAGCATGACTCACACTTGACAATGATTGTTAGAAATAGTATCCTCGTAAATCATATTTATTCCAACACGTTATTGTTACATACAGTTTAGTCGTTATCGAAACTGTTTAAACTATAAGCCGCTTCTGCTCTGTAGGAGCAGGCTGAGTGCAATTAGAAGGAGCAATGGATAACGGAGGGAGTGAAGGGTGTTGGGGAATAGCCATTGAGAAGCTTAGGAATAGGAGGAATGAGGAACAAACGGAAACAAGAAGAGGGAGCAAAGATTGGAAATATAATTATTAACATATATACATACACAATCCATCTCTGGACCTTTTAAGGCTTTTAATTTAGATACTATACAACCAGCGTTATTGTGGAGCTCGTAGTCAACGCCCAGTGTTCTGTCTGTAAATAGGCCACGCCCCCTTTTCTATGTCTACAGTGATACGTTATGTATTAGCTAATCATCTGTCGGTCTTGCAATGTCTGTCCTCTGTCTGCATGAGCTGGTCCTTGTACCTGCATGTCTGTCTCTGGTCTGCATCCTGTCTATGTCTGCATGTCTGTCTGTGTCTTGTCTATGTCTGCATGTCTGTCTGTCTAGTCTGTCTGTCATATGTCTGTCTGTCTGGCTGTCTGTCTGTCTGTCTGTGTCTGTCCTGTCTGTCTGTCTGTCTGTCTGTCTCTGTCTCTCTCCTCTCGCTCTCCTCTTGTCTTTCTTTCTCTCTCCCTCCCTATCTTCATATTGAGAAGCACGGCTTACGATGTCCAACTCCTGGGCACGAGTACGGTGTACTCATCAACGGAAGGTATCCTCGTGTAAATTCAGGGATCTTGTAGTCTATGCTGACACATTGTCAGCTACAGCCGTCGGTCACTCTGCTCTAAGGAACGCAAACTGTTCTGGACACTAGATGATTGATGTCTCTTTGAGTGAGCAAAATCTTACACACACAGGGCAATGATGTTTATGCTTCATATGAACCTACGTCAATACTAATAATATGGTATGAATTTTGGGGGGGGCAATGGGATTAGGTGTAGGGGTTTGGGTTCAAGCTGTAACAGACATACGCAATTGCCAACAATGAAAACACTAATCCACTTACTAAAATAACTATAGTGTTTGTAGTATTTATATTCGTTTAATAAAGGATCACCGAATAGGCGCCGTATAATCTCACTTCACTGCAAACTTAATTATTTCGGTGACACAACTCATGGCAACGGAGTTTTGTTTTTGGCTTGAATAAAACCAACTACGACATCTCATCATTCAGAGCTGTATAGTACTCATCAGTACCTCCAAAACATGTATCTTCTCTATCAATTGTGAAAGGCAGATTAATAATCTTTAAGAGTGGGTGACAATAAAGTGAAATATTCTGCACGAGTATGTTAAAAATAAGACCTGTAGCATAAAATGAAATTGGACAAGACATGTTTAAATTAGTATTAGAACATCGATAACTCACGTTTGGAACTATCACAACACCATCTGGCTTGATCTGTGTCATCTCCTTAGTAGCACAATAGTACATCCTTGGAAACATTCCATTCAAGATTTTGATCAACATCGGTGACGTCATCATTTGACGTGCGTAATGAACAATATACACCGTGACGTCAATTTGCGAGTTAGTATATTTTTCAGGATAATGGATTTTGTACACTCAGAAGCACCGTCCCTCCACTGAGTCAGAGAGATGTGAGAGCCTAATCGAGTCAAACTCTTTTCCTACGTTCACAAAAGCACTTTGGCTTCTTGTATTATGAACGTCTACCAGCAGACGCCAAAATGCGATACTAACGCTGTGTTGCGTCAAATTCATTCCATTTGTGAAACCTCGGTAAAGTTATATGTACCATCTAGATCGTTGCCTTCGCTGGTTA